>JAVSCE010007419.1:0-21123 GCA_032199065.1 Smutsia gigantea | reverse complement strand
TCACTTTGTCATTGCCATCATTGCCATATTTTTAAAGCTTGGTCGAATGTGAAACAATATTCATACGTGATATTTAGAATGTCAGCAAGCAGGTTAGCATAAATTAAAATCATTTTTAATGTTCTAGAAAGATTTTGATAGAACAAATATTTCACTATTTCAAAAGCTGGCAAGAGCTGTTGATCATAAAGGAAACAACGTAGGTAACTCCATGATTCTAAAGTTAGACTTACATTTGTAATCTTATCCTTAATTTGTTGTAGTCATTGAGCATTCATTTTGCCTATCCTTTTAATAATTGATTTTGAATAGCATTATTCCTCCAAGGAGACCAAAACAGAGCAGGTAAGTCAGATTCTTCCAGTGCCTAAGTGCTTTCCTATGAATATATGAGATGTTGGGAATCCATACAAATGCTTTCTATAAGGCTGCTTATTATTCATGGATGATGATAAAAATGATGACTACCAGTTATGTAGTTTTTATAGTTTACAAAACACTTTGCGTATGTTATCTCATTTTATCCTCATGGAAGCTTTATGAAATAGGCATTAATGTCATCACTTCCACTTTAGAAGTGAGGAAATCAGGGCAAGGAGAGTGTAGCTGACTTGCCCAAGGTCAGTAGGCAGGAGCTTGGATCCAACCCAAGCCTGCTAACTATGAATTGTACACTCTTTCCATCAATTGCCTCCTCCCCTTTCATCTTTCTTGGTACAAGAGTTTGCTTTCCTTTTAAGTTTTCAGGAGCCATTGTTGACCTGAAAATATGACTTATGATAGCCTTTCATAGTATTTCACATAAAGACGTTGACCCATGTTGTTCATAGGAAAAGTTTGGTTTTTGTAGAAGGAATGAATTCTCAATCTATGAACTGAATTATTAATTTCTCATTTGTGGTCCCATGTTGTCTTGTTTCCTGATGGGAAAAGCTTAATCAATCAGGATGCACATATTCCTTTGTTTTCTCAGTCAGTTCCAGATTTTCTCCACCACCATCCTTCACACAAAGGCTGTTTCTAAATTCCCAGAGACTTTGCCCAATTAGGGCATTCAGGGCAGGTGGGGGAGCCATTAGGTATGTGGGCTTCATGTGTCCAAGTTGGCATCTGCCGAACAGTCCATCATTCCATCTGGTCCCAAAGCATCATCTCTCCCTGCCAGCATCTGCTGAGATGTTTGAGCTCCCAGCTGGTCTCAGATCATCAGACTCTGGCTTCTGCTGTGGTGTCCTTCTTGTTTTTCAAGGCCACTCAGGTCTGTTTGTCTTTGCTGCATGTATTCCTGGCTCTTGGCCATAAGGGGCAAAGGTCTTTTCCTCCTTAGGTCTTGCTCAGAGGCTGAGACCCTATGGCGGGCTCTCTGAAGGCATTGCCGTGCAACTGTTCACAGCCCTGAAAGGCAGGGGAGCTTCTCTACAAGGCTTGTCCCTCCCTGAGCTGCACCCGGGGAAGGTGTTGCTTTACCTATTATTTCCTCCCCTTTTCCCACTATGGCCTTTGCTGGGTGTGGGCAGTGTGCAGTGGTCCGTCCCAGGCACACTCACCATTGGCCATCTATCTTACTTCCCCAAGATTCTTTGTTCTATTTCATTCTCCAGTCCAAGGATTTCTTTTTTCATATATGATTCTGTTGAATATTTGTTACTTAAGTATTAATTATTAATTACTTATTTACTAAATCACTTAACGGACAATTTTTTTTTATTCTCATGCCCTACTCCTTTTTTCTCCTCCTTACTTATAGGCAACTGTTTCAACTTGTTTAATGTGTAAATTTTTGTGTATCTTCTTAAGAATACATATTGTTTTGTGTACATGTAATTTGCATGGATTAACATTCATATGATACATACTAATAATTAATAACATTACAGCTTATATTAAAATATCATCCTCTTTATCTATTTTGTCCTCATAGTAAGTAAGTGCTGAAGGGGATTGACACAAAAAGCAGATCGTTCAATTTTGTGAGAACGTCTGAAATGTTTTTGCTTATTTGGGTAATTTATTCACTTTTAAACAGATATTGAGGACTTCATATTAGCTGGACAATGGTGTAAAAACAAGTGCAGTCTCATCTTTGAACAGCTTCTAGTCTTGAGGGCTTCGATGTAGGTGGGTATAATGTCGACCATCTTTGAGAAAAGCCATGTGGCCTGCCTCAAATCCTATTTCCAAAGGGGGAGGAGCAGCCAGGACAGTGTGACCTCACTTGGGTTGCGAGGAGATGCTCTCACTGCAGGATCTGCAGACCCCCTCGGGGCAGAGCTCCTGGGACTAAGTTGGTGTCAGAACCACTGCTCCTGCCAGGTAAGGAAGCCAACTGGTCCTGGAGTAACTCAGTCCTGGCCCAAGTGAAAGAAAAAGTTGAGTAGTCCAAGAATCTTCAAGAAATCTGAAAAGGAATACTGGAAATCAAAATTCTTTACCACACTCCAGCTGTATAAATACTAAGCCCTGAACTTGAAATCCTTGCACTTCTAGATTGAGTATGTTCTTTTTCTGTTGCTGTGAATGATGCTTCAAAGCCAAATATGCCTGTGGGTTTATTTAAGCTTTATGATGATTACCATTTTAGCCTCATTTTCTGGCTGCCAATACCATGGGGTCAACATATGGCTCTTCTGTCTCTGTTAATGTTAACCTTCAGCACAAGGATAGCCAGGCCAAAGAGGAAGCATTTCTGTGAAAGCCAAACATGCACGTACATGCAACCTCATGAGAACTGGGAGACAGGACTGGAACAAGGGTCCATATGGGGAGGATGCTAAGAAGAGATGGTGAAGAGAGGCAAGAATTGCTTCATCTGAAGTTAATCAAGCTCTAGTCCCCAAGTCTTGGAAGTAATTTTTTCATTATTTTTTATCCTTGCTTCCTGGGTACTTCCAAGACAGCTGACCCTCTGTGTCCCTCTCAACATTCTATGTGCTTGTACTCAAAAACACATGATAGAACATGCCTTATAAAAATCATACATATTTCTTCTCTCCTTCAGGGAGGCTTTACACTGTTATCTTAGGAAATGGGAATACAGGAGCCTTAGTCTATGGTGATTTATTTTGCATAAAACTCAATCCCTTAGACATGTCTGAGATATTACGCTTTGGTAAAAACAGTATGGTCTTTGTTTAGGAGTGCAGGGTAGTTCCTGTAATAAGTTTCTGAATTTCTCAAGAAATTCAATTGCAAGGCCATCTGGTTCAGGGATTTATGTCCTTGTCTTGAGATAATTGGATTACCTATACATCAGCAGTGATATCCTACTTAGCTAACTGAGTCATCTCACAATTTCTGAAAATATTTTGATTCAATCTTTCTTTTTGATTAAAGGACTAGAGCAATGCAATCCTATCAAGGGTTGGTCACATAAAAGACTGAATATAATGTTTTTCTATTTTAATTTCTTAGGTAGACCTAAGGTAGGCTTCTTTTTGTCGTTTCTTCCCTTACACAACTGTAATCCTGTAGAAAATTCTACTAGGACATAATAAAACTTCAAACTAGTAACAATAGGTAAAATGATCATTTGAAAAAATTTATAGATGAGTGTAGTGATGCAGAAAAGCTAGACAAATATAAGGCATTCAATGAATTGTGATTAAAAGAAAGACAAATGTACGTATGTATGCTGAGGTGACAGAATGGATCATGGTAGGTAGACCTAGATAAAGGAGAAGTACTGGCGTGAAGGGGGGGACGTGAATAAGGAAAATAAATTCAGGAAATGAAAGTGAAAAGGCAGAGAAGTTAACATAAGAACCCTGAGCCTAAAACATAAGGTAAAAACAGCGTACAGCAATGATAATGAAAATTTCAGTTCAGTGTTTATAACTAAAAACATTAATAAAAAGGAAAAAAAAAGAATGAGCCTGGCAAGGAAATCAACTAGAGAATAAGTCACCACAGTGATAGTCTTTATTTATTTATATTCTATTGGAAACACTGCTATGAGCCTGGCTAGTTTGAAAACCAGTGCCCTAGAGTCTAAAGCCACTGTATCCAATTGACATTTTTTTCAGTCATCTTAAGGAAAGAAAATCTGAAGGGCAAATGAACGTTACCCAGAATAGCCTGGAACTATGAACTGAATGGGAAACAAATGAGAAATCTGACTTGTTGAAATGAGAAAGCAGGCACCTCATATGTTTTTCTCCAGGAGTTTCACACTTGGCATGAGGAATGTGAGTGGTGTAGAGGTGAATTGTCTCGGTAATGTTTCTGAGTTTCGTTCTCCCACACAATTTTGAAGAGTTTCTCAGTCCTCCTCTGCTACCCTTCCATTTTGACTTCAAGTTTTCCAAATATTATCCATAACTATGAAAGTTTTAGCAATTCCTTTTCTAGGATTTTATGTTAACAAATTCACACATGCAGACAGACATGTATGTCTATCCTTGTAGCATTATCTGTAACAACAATAAAAAAAGAAATGTCCATCATTTGGGTAGTATCTACAAGTAGAAGGGATAATGTTTGGAATATTATTGTGCTTTTCTCATTTTTCTTTCTGAGCTCATGAGCATTTCCAGTTAGACTAGGAGCCTATCAGCCTGGAAGGGGAGCCTGATCCGTTTCTGACATGTAAAGCAGGGTCATGCAGCAAGGTGACAGCCAGGGAGCCGGTATTGTCTGAAGAGAGAATTTTGCAAATACCATGATTTTCCTCCTTCAACATAGAAAACAACCAGGTATGATCCTTCTGCCTATGACAGCAAAGCCATAGGGCTTTCTTCTCTATCTGTAACGGGAAGAGGAGCCTCTAAAGCAAGGGAAATCAGAAAAAAGCCTGACTCTTCTCCAGGGTTTGGTTCGCAGATCTTCTCAAACCTCCAGAAAGTTCTCAAATCTTCTCAAGATTTATGGCAGAAGAGAGGAAGGAAGTCAGTGGAATAAAAGATATCTGTCCCAGTGTTTCCTCTTCCTGAGTTTTGCAAATGGAGACCAAGCATTCTGTAAGGGAGGCTAACATTGAGGGCAGAGGGGCCTCTGCTCTCCCGCCCCAGGCAGGACCTAGAGAGGCGTCTGTGGAGTCCGCGCCCTCCTGTGCCTGAATGAAGCCACACTGATAGTTCTTCCTCAAATTCTGCTTGGTTCCAACACACAAGACAAAAGGAACTGGAAGTTTTTTTGGTTTGTTTTTTATTTAAGGATCCCTTACTGAAGGCAGAGTTCAGTGCAATCATTCTTATCTAAAAACATCATGCCCCGAGGCCAGTGAAGCTACATTTGGGCTATGGAGCACTGATGTGAAATCCCAGAAAGAAACAGCAAACCACCCAATCCTTGTTAGTGACTGCCAAGGCTCTTTACCTATAATTAAAAGGATTACCAAAGAGAGATGGATAAAGTACCTCCCTTTATCATTTGGGATGGGTGGCCGTGGGGGGTAGGGTGCTAGCGGGGTGGGAGGGTAGGTGGGGGGTGTGGTCATAATCCCAGAATCTTCCTCTCAGCTTTAGTTTGTCCTGAGGACCCTTGGTGGGCATCTCCCCACACTGACAGGCTGCACTGACATCTCTCTGTGTCAGGGGAATGGAGATAAATCCCCACTTAAAACATTCTAGCTATTTAGAGTATCACCATTCTGAGAAACTATAAGGTTTACAGTTAGAAATAAATGGTGGTTTGTCTTCATTTATTTTCTGCTGTGGGATGGCACCGGCATGCAGGCCCCACGGCAGCTGCTCTCCAAATGCCTGTACCCGGGAGTCTCAGAGAGCTGGGCTCCGTGCCCAAAAATGTACAAGCACAGAAAGTGAAAATACTCACTGAAGAAAGTTGAGCAGAAAACAACCCTGGCTTAGAATCAAGGAGCCCCCAGCAAATCCTTTTCTTAATAGGAAAACTTTATGTCTATTGTATCTGATTCAAATTCTGATTCATTTTAAGGAGGGCTTAAAGATATTTCTGATATGTGTAATATTTCTCTCTGGTGGCAAAATCTGACTCCTAGTTCCCTTTTTTTTTTCTTATTTTTAATCAAAATTTGGCAAATAGAGGGAAAGCATATATCTTCCCTCCATCCTGAGTTAAAATATTAAGTTTTAAAGTGGAAATTTCATTGACAAGTAGACTGAGATTATATTTGCAGATTTCAAATGATTTGGTTTTGTGACCTCGAGCAAGCCACTTAACCTCTATGGGCTTTAGTTGCTTCTCCTGAGAATGGACATGGATTTGATGAATTTACTCCAAGGCGCCTGCCAGCTTCAACAACCTTTGGATCCACACACATACCTCACCTCCCTTTTGGGACCCTCTCCAGCCTCTGAGGTGCCTTCTTACCTTTCTAGACATTCAGTAGCCTAAGGCATGGAGCCTGTCAAGACTCTTGCCCTTTCCACCTCCACTGTTTTTTCTGTTCCCCATCCTAACCTTCCTACCTGATCTCAGTGGGCTGTGGAAGCCAGAAAACCTCAGTGTGGATGACTCCAGATAGCTTTAGCACTTACCTATTTCAGTTTACTTTTTTGCAATTTTTGTCATGATTGCCAGCTGTAACCCTGTATTTCTGAGGCTGTGTACTTGATTAATGCCTACTTCCCTCCTAGGTGGCAAGCCTCATGTGGCAGGATAGCACATGTCTTTGGCTTCCTCTGCATCCCTAGTGCCCATCAAAGTGTTCAGTACCCAGTAGTGGCCCAGTGCACATTTGTTTGAATGAATGAAGATCCTTTCCAGGTAGCACATCTTAAATGACATTTAGCAGGCAACTTAAGGTGGACCTTGCTGGAATCTTTGTTGGTTTATATCAGTCCATCCTGACCCCCTGTAGCTCCAGGCCAGAGAGGGTTCCCAGCTCTGGGCAAGTTCATTCTGGATTCGGTGAAACCAAATACAACAAGGGAATATTGTGGGTAAAAGGGTGTTTACCAAGCTTTATTTTCCCAGTGTCAGGTTGAGTGCTAGGATCATGTCTACATGTGGCAAGTCTGCATGAAGCAAGTCTATCTCCATCAGCACCTTCACACCTGCACCTCTGCTCCAGCGTCTGCACCAAATACTGGGCAGAGGTCTTTTATACAGCAACACAGGCAATAATGGCTTATTGCCAACATGTGTGCAAGCATGCATCTGCTCAGTAGGCTAAGGATTACATCATTACACTTGCACAGTGGATGAGTAGAGTAGGATCAGGTGAGGATCCTGGCCATAGAAACTTGCATTTTCCCTACACACTCTATCTAAAACGGCCACCAGACTCCCTCCCTCTTATCCACCCTCACCACCCACCTCTGGACTTCCTCCATTCTTTCATCCGGTCTTATTTCATTTCTCAGCACTTAACACTACCTGAATTTATGTATTCCTATCTTTATTATCTGTCTCTTCTACTAGAATGTAAGCTTGGTGAGGACAAGGGCCATCTTCATCTTATTACTCAGCACTTAGCACAACACCAGCACATAGTAAGTTCTTAATAAATGTTTGTTGGCTGAATCAGTGAAAAATGACTTATTGTTTCTAGCTTGTTCAAATGACATGGCCTCTCTGTGGTTTAAAATCAATTAGAAACCTCTTCCTTGCAGTGTCCCAGGCTGTTACCAGGTACTATTTTTCTCCTTGCTCCCAAAAGTGTGTTGGCTTATCATATTTTTGCCATTTTTCCTTCCTAGGCCCGGAACAGAAGCTGTATTCTTTTGTTACAGTTCAGAATAGACTGTTTTTCTCCTTCACTTGCTTTACTCTCTGCCTTTATTTAAAAATTTCCAGAACTCAAAAAGAAAGAAAACAAGAGACTTGAACAGAGCAGACTAACTTTTCAATCCTATAATGTTCCCTTTGCTAGGCAGGCATGCATGCATGGTGCCCAGGCCTCTCTGGTGAATGAGAAACATCTGTCTAACAATGCCTGAGGTCTTGGAAAATCCTCCGGGCACTGAGCTGTCTTGAGTACAGTACCCAGGGTACCTCCCCTGCTTGCTGTTGCTGCTGCCTATTTAGTGGTTGCTTTTCTCATTCCTTTGTGCCTCTGGGTGTGCATTTTTTGTTGTTATCTACGGAACCTCTGAGCTTTCTTATTGTAAAAGGCAAAGAGAGGAACTGGATTAACAGATGGTTTTGTTTTGCTGTGTAGAGGAGAATTAATGACTTCCTTGTTCAGTAATGAACATTTCATACTGTTAAATATCTTCCTTGCTTAATTGTGTTTTAAAGTAAAAAATATGTGAGTGTGGGCCAAAGTGGGTGGGGGTAGGGGCAGGAGCAGTGGAACATTTGAAATAATTTCTCAGGGAAAGAATTCCTGGCTTCTGAAGATACTGTAAACACATTTCTTCATGCTTCTAATAACTCTCATGTTTGTCTGTGTAGCAGGCACAAATGAACTTGAATTTAAACCAAAATGGCTAAGTGATTGACACATACTGCTCCTTCAAAGCATGATAAAAGTCTAAACATTGGGAAAACTAGAGAGAATAGACTAGGGAAAAGAAAATACTTATGTTGTAAACTGTCCACAATGAGCTTGCTAGAGTTAGAAGTCTCACACTGACTGCTCTTCATATTATGTTGGCCTTTAGTACTGGCTTTCTGTGGCTAACATCAAATTTGTTAAAAAAACATTCCACTTATAAAGTACAGTTAATTTTAGTGAATGCTTGACTTTGTTACAATTGGTTATTTCTTTTAACAAAAAGTGAATATTGTGAACAATTTCTCACTAATATGTGTATTTGATGAAAAAGGCATTTCTGTATACCATAGAGTAACACCTTAAAAAAAAACTGTTGTTTAACCTATTTACTTATTTTCTCTGTATTGTCAATTGTACCATATAAATTATTCCTACCAAGGATGCACTGTTTTATATAACTTTATTGTTAGCTCTCTCCTTCAGATTTCTTCTATAGCTAATTTAGCAAAACTGCATTTAAATCAGTCCCTGATGAGAGGATCTGGAATTCACATTTTTGCTTTTAATAGACATATTAGTCTTCCTACATGGTAAGATTTCATAGTGGCTTCTTATTCTTTTCTTGGAAGATAGCTATTATATATCACTCAGTGCATTTCTGCTCTTACTGTAGGGAATTTACAGGGATTGTCATTGCTTTGGCTTCAGCTGAAGAACAGGATGTTTTAAATTGGATCTTGTATTCATGTTCAGGATTGATAAAACTCTTCGAGTATGTTTTAACAAGAGTCCTGTAAAGGTTATGTTAGCTAAGCTAATTTGAATAACCAAATATTACTTTCATGTTTAGCTATTTGCAGTTGCTTTTCCTCCCCCCAGTAAGGAGATGGCTGGCATGGTTATTTACATGTTGGGATTGGGGCATAAAGGCTGTGAGAAGCCATGAGTGGAGGTATTATCCTGCCAGGGGAGAAGCTATGATTGCTTTTCAAACATTACACAATATAATTCATGTTCCTATTAGAAAAATAGGTAATACAAATTAACAAAAATAATAAAAAAGATTATTCAGAATCCTGCCATCCAGAGATAACTGCTGTTAAAATGTTGCATATAACCTTTTATGGTTTTTTTACTCTTTGTGTTTGTCTTTTTTTTTAAAGCACAAAAATGGCATTCTCTGACTGGTTAGTAAAGGGTATACAATTAAAAACATGTATCCTCTGATTAATAAATAAGCCTTGTGCCACATAATACAAATAGTGTTTACAAAGAGAAGAATAATGTGTCTGCCATCCCAGGTCATCAGCTCTCCACGTGCCTGGTCTGAGATTAATCGGAAGAGCACATAGAAACCCAGAAAGTCTTCAAAAAAGAGAGAGAGTAACATCATGTGAAAGCTGCCTCAGGGAAGCCTTTAGTTAAAACAAAAACCAAAAAATGCTGATTATGCATGTTTAGGAGTCACAAAGCAGGATTGGGACACGTACATGAACATCAATACATAAAATGTTTTGGTTGGAAGGAAGTAGGGTTGGGGGAATGGGTGTTACAGGGTCTATAACATCACTCATTTTCTTGCCATTGCCAGGAACTGGAAAGAGTCTGAGATCTGATCCTTCTTGCAGGTGTGTAAGCCTAGATCAGCAGCAAAGGACTTTATTACTCATGGCACACCAACAAGCGTGAGCTTACATTAATGTCAGCTTCCCTTGTCCCTTAAGTCTCAGGAAGTGACACAGAGAGGCCCAGATGGGTGTCACCCATTAAAAATTAGGCACCTTTTTGGTTTCCACACAATGGATGTCTCATAAAACCCAGGCCTCAGTCTCCTTCTCTATCTTCACACCCATGTTTCCTCCTAGTAGAATTTTTCCTACCCTTTTAGAATATTCCCACCATAGTAGAATTTTCCTTAAAAAATATAATGTTGAAATGAGGTTGCTGCTTTTCACCACAGCCATCAGTTTTGAAGGACAGTTTACCTAAACATCAGTGAATGCTTACAAAACCAGGCAGGTTCTTTCCTTATTAAAAAAAACAACAACGAATGTGCTGATATAGGAGTCTCAGCCTTCTACAGACTTTAGGGGCCTATTTCGGGCCTTGGTTGGGGAGAATCAGTAATTAGGTTACTACTTAACAGGATACCATATGATTAAGTCTCACAGGAGACCTGAGTATTTTACATTTTAGGCTAACTGCTCCCTTTATGAATTCAGATGGTATCTAATCTGGAGAATAAATACCTTTGTAATTAGGTTAGAAGCTATGAAAGGTATTTGGTGTTTGCACCTTTGTTACTGGGATATGGCTCTGCACAGGACACCCAGGACACCACAGGAAGTTTTAAAAGCCTGAAGGTAAATAAAGCCTGTACTATTTAGGAACCTCCATCAGAGCATCTGGTCATTAGGATTAATTCCATCCAGGGTGTTAATTAATGTAATTAATATAGTGTTTTTGTGAGTGGTCTGAGTCTATGAATTGTAAGGTTTCTTATTTCACAAGGTGAATTTGATGGATGATGTGGGTTTGGGTGGGACTTGGGAGGTGTGACTTCAGGCCTGGGGACATCCATGAGCTTGATTGGATTTGATTCCATTGTTAAGCTCCAGTCCTAACCTTCTGTCCCAACCTTATCATAGTCATTCCATTGGAAGGGTTTGCTCAGCCAGGCTGTCTACTCTGGTTCAGACAATGGGTCCTTCCCACCTCTATGCCCTCCCTCATATCTTCTGCTTCCCCTCCTTCACGGAGGTCATTCCTAAGAAAGCCCAGTCAAATCCTGATCCTTCATAAGCTTCTCTCTGTTCACCCCGTTCCTCAATTGTTGTTCCTGCCTCTCAGATCCAAAGGCATCCGTTGTCTTTACTTCTTTATTCACTCATTTAGGGAATAAGACAGATGCTAGTTCTTCTTTTTTCTTTCTGGAGTTTATTTTCTAATGGGAAAAATGGATCCTAAAAAAACAATTATAGAATCATTTAATTATTGTCATAAGCTCTGGTAGAGAAAAACTGGGCGCTAGGAGGGTCCCACTCTTTTGGCACTTGTTTGATACTATCTTTAGGGAGACAGGTCATTTATAAAATGTAAGATATATTGAACCAGACACTAAGGCACATACTATCTTATTTCATTCTGCCAACAACCTATGAGGTAATGTTACCTCATTTTTCAGAAGAGGAGTCAGGGGCTTGCCAGAGTAAAGGAACATCATCTTGCTAATAAATAGTGAAACGGAAATTTAACTGTTGGTTTTCAAAGCCTATGTGCTTATTTGCTATTCTCATAGATGAGTTTCTTAATTCTCTCAACTAGAAAGGGTGAAGTTTGAAGACAAGAACTTCAGCTTGTACCTTGCCTAACATGCTGTCTTATGAATAGGAAGATCTCAGTGGTCAGTTGGCTACTTGGCTAAATTAAATCATGAAATGAAATAACAGTGTGTAGGAGCTTGAGGGATTTAGGGGCAGATCTAGGAAAAAGGTGTGACTATAAGAGGCAATAATGCACAGCAAGCTCTACTGGTGCTTGATAGGGCTTCTGGTGAGGGGACCACCATCCAGAAAGGGAGGAGGGTGTAAGTCTGGAGAGAGGAAATGCTGAGGCAAAATACCTCTAAAACCGAAATCAGTCAAAGGGAGAAATAAAGTTTAAGATTCGTTTATTACTTACAAACTGCAGCCTGGGCCCTTCTCTCTTTCCTGCTCCAGCAGAAGGAAAACCAGCCCTCTCCTCACCTCTTGGGTACAGATAAGCCCTCCTTGCCTGGGTAATTACCCACTGATATGGAGATGAAGTTCTCTCCACCCCTGGGGAATGATGCAAATGAACCAAAGCCATACTTCCTTCCACCTCTGAACGCCTGTTAATATGCAGATGTACTAAAGCCAGGCCAGGTATTCTGGAAATACTACAATTTTAACCATGGAGGGGACCTGAATTTCAGGGGAGAAGGAAATGAGAAAGGGGGTGTCTTGCCAGTGGGTTTCAGCCCCGGGCAAGTTCGCTATGGATTCAATGTGACCAAAGAAATTGACAGCAAAACGTTCTTTGCAGTGAACGGGTTTATTACCCGGCTTGTTCTCCCGGCGGTAGGTCGAGCACTAGGTCTCTGCCTCTGCCCAGAGCACTGGGCCAAGCTCTCTTTATAGCACAGTAATAGCTTATTGCCTACTGGCGTGGAAGAGGTAACCTAGCAACAGGCCAGTCACATCATCAGGTGGTTAAGTTCAGTGAGGATCCTGGCCTTAGGAACCCCACCTCCCTGCAGGGGGCTAGAGTACTTACACGGTGTTCCTCAGCAGCAGTGTGAGGAATCCCTGAGTCTGAGAGCTCTGAAGCAGGGCACAGGCCCCATCTTGGTGCTAGGTAAGAGCGGCAGGGTGAGGTTTGGCGGTGAGTCAGAACAGACAGGCTCCGAATGGATACAATTTTGCTAGTTGGAGCTACTTTTAAAATAATTGAAATATTTGAGTTTGGCACTGGTGGGCTTTCAGCTAATGGGTCTCAAGCTGAAATGAAGAAATAAACGACCTAGTGGCCAATACATAGAGGCCATCTTAGGCTTGTTTATGTAACATAGTGAAATATGACCCATGTGTTCTTAATTTTTTTATTTTGCTATTATTAATGTACAATTATATGAGCAACATTATGGTTACTAGACTCCCCCTATTATCAAGTCCCCACCACATACCCCATTACAGTCACTGTCCATCAGTGCAGTAAGATGCTATAGAATCACTACATGTCTTCTCTCTGTTACATTGCCTTCCCCGTACCCCCCCTCCCCTACATTATGTGTGTTAATCGTAATAGCCCTTTTTCCCCCTTATCCCTCCCTTCCCACCCATCTTCCCCAGTCCCTTTCTCTTTGGTGACTGTTAGTCCATTCTTGGGTTCTGTGTCTGCTGCTGTTTTGTTCCTTCAGTTTTTCCTTTGTTCTTATACTCTACAGATGAGTGAAATCATTTGATACTTGTCTTTCTCCACCTGGCTTATCTCACTGAGCATAATACCCTCTATCTCCATCCATGTTGTTGCAAATGGTAGGATTTGTTTTCTTCTTATGGTTGAATAATATTCCATTGTGTATATGTACCACATCTTCTTTATCCATTCATCTACTGATGGACACTTAGGTTGCTTCCATTTCTTGGCTATTGTAAATAGTGCTGCGATAAACATAGGGGTGCATCTGTCTTTTTCAAACTGGGCTGCTGCATTCTTAGGGTAAATTCCTAGGAGTGGAATTTCTGGGTCAAACGGTATTTCTATTTTGAGTTTTTTGAGGAACCTTTATACTGCTTTCCACAATGGTTGAACTAGTTTACATTCCTACCAACAGTGTAGGAGGGTTCCCCTTTCTCCACATCCTCGCCAACATTTGTTGTTGTTTGTCTTTTGGATGGTGGCCATCCTAACTGTTGTGAAGTGATAGATATCTCATTGTGGTTTTAATTTGCATTTCTCTGATGATTAGCGATGTGGAGCACCTTTTCATGTGCATGTTGGCCATCTGAATTTCTTCTTTGGACAAGTGTCTGTTCAGCTCCTCAGCCCATTTTTTAATTGGCTGATTTGCTTTTTGTTTGTTGAGGTGTGTGAGCTCTTTATATAATTTGAATGTTAACCCCTTATCGGATATGTCATTTATGAATATATTCCCCCATACTGTAGGATGTCTTTTTGTTCTATTGATGGTGTCCTTTGCTGTACAGAAGCTTTTCAGCTTGATATAGTCCCACTTGGTCATTTTTGCTTTAGTTTCCCTTGTCCAGGAGATATGTTCATGAAGAAGTTCCTCATATTTATGTCCAAGAGATTTTTGCCTATGTTTTTATCTAAGAGTTTTATGGTTTCATGACTTACATTCAGGTCTTTGATCCATTTTGAGTTTACTTTTGTGTATGGGGCTAGACAGTAATCCAGTTTCAATCTCTTACATGTAGCTGTCCAGTTTTGTGAACACCAGCTGTTGAAGAGGCTGTCATTTCCCCATTGTATATCTATGGCTCCTTTATCATATATTAATTGACCATATATGTTTGGGTTTATATCTGGGCTCTCTAGTCTGTTCCATTGGTCTATGGGTCTGTTCTTGTGCCAGTACCAAATTGTCTTGATAACTGTGGCTTTGTAGTAGAACTTGAAGTCAGGGAGCGTAATTCCCTCCACTTTATCCTTCCTTCTCAGGATTGCTTTTGCTATTCTGGGTCTTTTATGGTTCCATATGAATTTTAGAACTATTTGCTGTAGTTCATTGAAGAATGCTGTTGGTATTTTGATAGGGATTGCATTGAATCTGCAGATTGCTTTAGGCAGGATGGCAATTATGACAATATTAATTCTTCCTGTCCATGAGCACAGGATGTGTTTCCATTTATTGGTGTCTTCTTTAATTTCTCTCATGAGTGTCTTGTAGTTTTCAGAGTATAAGTCTTTCATTTCCTTGGTTAGGTTTATTCCTAGGTATTTTATTCTTTTGGATGCAATTGTGAAGGGAATTGTTTTCCTGATTTCTCTTTCTGCTAGTTCGCCATTAGGGTATAGAAATGCAACAGATTTCTGTGTATTAATTTTCTATCCCGCAACTTTGCTGAATTCAGATATTAGATCTAGTAGTTTTGTAGTGGATTCTTTAGGGATTTTTATGTACAATATCATGTCATCTGCAAACAGGGACAGTTTGACTTCTTCCTTACCAGTCTGGATGCCTTTTATTTCTTTGTGTTGCCGAGGCTAGGACCTCTACAACTATGTTGAATAAATGTGGGGAGAGTGGGCATCCTTGTCTTGTTCCTGATCTTAAAGGAAAAGTTTTCAGCTTCTCATTGTTAAGTATAATGTTGTCTATGGGTTTGTCATATATGGCCTTTATTATGTTGAGGTACTTGCCTTCTGTACACATTTTGTTGAGAGTTTTTATCATGAATGGATGTTGAATTTTGTCAAATGCTTTTTCAGCATCTATGGAGGTGATCATATGGTTTTGTCCTTCTTTTTGTTGATGTGGTGGATGATGTTGATGGATTTACAGATGTTGTACCATCCTTGCATCCCTGGGATGAATCCCACTTGATCATGATGGATGATCTTTTTAATGTATTTTTGAATTGGGTTTGCTAATATTTTGTTGATTGTTTTTGCATGTATGTTCATCAGTGATATTGGTCTGTAATTTTCTTTTTTTGTGGTGTCTTTGCCTGGTTTTGGTATTAGAGTGATGTTGGCCTCATAGAATGAGTTTGGGAGTATTCCTCCTCTTCTACTTTTTGGAAAACTTTAATGAGGATGGGTATTAGGTCTTCACTAAATGTTTGACAAAATTCAGCAGTGAAACCATCTTGTCCAGGAGTTTTGTTCTTAGGTAGTTTTTTGATTACCAGTTTAATATCTTTGCAGGTAATAGGTCTATTCAGATTTTCTGTTTCTTCCTGGGTCAGTCTTGGAAGGTTGTATTTTTCTAGAAAGTTGTCCATTGCTTCTATGTTATCCAGTTTTTTGGCATATAATTTTTCATAGTGTTCTCTCATAATTCCTTATATTTCTGTGCTGTCCGTGGTGATTTTTCGTTTCTCATTTCTTATTCTGTTTATGTGTGTAGACTTTCTTTTTTTCTTGATAAGTCTGACTAGGGGTTTATATATTTTGTTTATTTTCTCAAAGAACCAGCTTCTGCTTTCATTGATTCTTTCTATTGTTTTATTCTTCTCAACTTTATTTATTTCTGCTTTAATCTTTATTATGTCCCTCCTTCTGACTTTGGGCCTCATTTGTTCTTCCTTTTCTAGTTTCATTTATTGTTGAGTTTAGACTGTTCATGATTGAATCTCTGTCTTAAATTTGTTCCTGAGTTCTCGAATGTTTTTCTGTACCTCCGTAAGCATGTTTATGATTTTTATTTTGAACTCTCTTTCAGGAATATTGGTGAATTCAGTTTCATTTGGCCCTTTTTCTGGGGTTTGTGAGATTTTGGTCTCATTTTCTTTTGACATTTCATATTTCTGTGTGGTGCCCGCTATTGTCCAGAAGCTCCAGTCTCTGGTGCTTCTCAGCCTCTAGGGTGATGTTGGGGGTTGTAGGGGAGTGGAGCTGGTGCCTGGGGGGAGGAAAGATCTGTTTCCTGACTCCCATCTGCCCTGCCTGTCTCCAGTTTCACAGCCAGCGGGCCAAGCACACAGGTGTAAGCCTCTGT
The DNA here is from genome assembly GCA_032199065.1 of Smutsia gigantea. NCBI lineage: Eukaryota > Metazoa > Chordata > Mammalia > Pholidota > Manidae > Smutsia > Smutsia gigantea. The sequence goes on along the minus strand of JAVSCE010007419.1, from coordinate 4,558 downwards.
GCTTGGAGTCTCTAGCTGTTTAGGTGATGCCTCTCTGGCTGGCCTGACGCCACAGCAGTGACTGCCGGTTTGTGAGCCAGCGCTGTCAGTCCAGGAGGAAGGCTCGTCAGGCTGTGTGTCACAGTGGGGGGCCTCAGCGGTGAGTAGCCAGCCAGGGGGATTACGTGCCTGAAGCTCCTCAAAGTCCCCAATCTGCTGAGCTGAGCACACCCAGAGAACCTTGTCCCTCTATCCCTTCTCCAGTGCAGCAAGCTCCGTGCAAACACTGCGCCTTCAGGAGCCCTCTTGCTGGTAGGAAGCCTCTCAGACCACCTGCCTTTCCCTTGTCTTGGAGTGGTCGGGTCTGGATCCTGTCCTTCATGAATAGCCGGAATCTGTTTCTCAAGCACTCAGGCTGTCCGAGCTCCCCATTCTCCAGAGCACCACACAATGTAGGTTTCTGCTCGCAAAGCAGATCTCCACAGGTGGGTGTCCACCAGACCCAGGCTTCCACCCCCTCCCGCTCTGTTTCTCTTCCTCCAGCCAGTGAGCTGAGGTAGGGGAAGGGCTTGGGTCCCGCTGGATTGAGGCTTTTGTACATTACCCTGTTTTGTGAGGTCTGCTCTGTTCCTGAGGTCTGTATGCAGTCTGGTGCAACCTTCTTTCCTGTTGCTGTTTTAGGGTTAGTTGTGTTGACTATATTTTCACCTTATATGTGGTTTTGGGAGGATTTCTCTGTCTCACCTCTCATGCCGCCATCTTGAATCCTTGAAAATGTCCACTGTGTTCTTTTGAAACTAAGATTCAGGCTAGATTTGATGTATGCTTTTATGAAAGGTGTTGCTTATTCCTCTGTTGATTGTCTGCCAACAGCACTAAAAATTATATTTTTGCAACTGTTCTCCCCTGAGTGAAGGCTTTTGTGATGATTTGCTCTGCTGGGTCCAGGCCTTGCTATTGTTAAAACTCACTGGACACTAAATGAAAATGGAAATGACATAACTGTGGGCAAAGAAGGAAACATCTGCTCTTCATATCTATGTGGTCAGTGCACTCCTGCTAGTGGTGACCAGGTGGTCTTGCTTTGTGATGGGCAGTGTATTACAACAAGGTTTGGATATAAAAGATCACTCTTCAGGGTGTTACCTCTTTTATTTCTTGGCTTCTGGACATGTTAAGTATTCAGGAGCATGAGCAGGATAATGCACTTGATTTTAAAACTATAGTCTCTTAATCTTTCAACTTCTTCTTTCCTTGTCCTTCCAGTAAGTCAAAGGGATAGGGGTAGGGGATGGTCAGGGAGGTGGGAGTGAAAGAGTGGGAATGGATGGGGTTGAGGCATGAGGAGATACTGCATTTATTTTTTTCCTTTTTCAAACAAAGGACCTATTTGTGATACATTACAGAAAAATCAATATACTTGATTTTCTCTTTCATTATATGACAAGTAGCTTCTCACAGACTTCTACATGGGAGCAGGGTGAGATCACTAAGGACAATGAGATTGAGAAGAAAAGAGAGCATGGTAGGCCAGATCCCCCCAAGAGCACCCATAGCTAAGACAAGTAGAGTGAAAGAAGCCACCAAAGACAGCCGTAGATGAGAGCCACACCAGGAGAACATGAGAGCATAGAAACCCACAAAAAGGAGTACTGGGAGGGATCAACAAACGATTAAGTACTGCTGAACAGTCAAGCATTATGAGCTCAGACCTGCCTTCACTCTGTTAGCTACGTGGAGGTCATTGGTGATTTTGCTGAGTACAGTTCAGAGGTACAATGAGCAGGAGACTTACTGGAGTGTGTTGAGGATAAGACAGCTGGTGAGGCCATCTGCACTCATTTCTTTGATTTGAGATCCACTTTCCCTTCTTCCTCCCCATCACTTAGATATTTCAGGAGATCTCAGTGGTTCTCAAGGATAATCACCAGCAGCCAGGTAGGTAGTGGGCCAGGACAGACTTGACATGGACTTGGGCATGTGTGGACAGAGCCTGGGCAGAACCTGTTCATACAGTTATCACCTCAGCTCAGCTCTGGCATCTGATAAAACCACAGTCTACTAAATTTTGACTTAAATTCCCATCTTTAGTTGTGGATTAAAATGTCTTCTAAAAGGATGCATAGATTTCAAGCATTGTTAGACACCAGAGTTGCTTATGTAGAGAGAGTCAGTGACATTGAAGGCTGTGGAAATGGCCAAAATCCAAATTCTATGTTGCATGTTTTCAAGGCTAGGAGAGTTTGGAGGGATGATTTGTGCTCCCAAGCACCTACATGTTGAACACATCTGACTGACTTTCAAAGGAAGCTCTTTAGCACTGCATTAAATTTACTTAATGAAATGAAACAATAATAGCGTATCTTATTCATATTATGATACTTTTGTTTTGAACCTAAGTCTTCACATCTAGAGATTCCAAAATACTTTTAGCCATTTTCTGACAGTTATACTATTCAGAAGGTCATGCTAATTTTTGTAGGCTAAGCCTAAGGTTTTGATGTCAGCCTGTTTAAGGTTTGGCATATAATTTTTCAAATGGTAGTCTTTTCCATGCAATGATGACCTTCGTTGACTAATGTTTGTTACATTTTTTAAAATTACTTTTTAACTTAGGTGTAACTTGCTTATAGCAAAGGATACAAATCTTACATGTATAGCTGACAGTGTATACATATGTACTTATATCTATGTAGCCACCACAAGATCAAGATACAGGACATTTCCAGAACTCCAGAAAGCTTTCCAATAGTAACTGTTATTCTGATTTTTATTACCACAGATTAATTATGGCTATATAAATTTAAGGATACTGTGGTTTCCAGTTCTTCCTGTAAGGAAGTTGGAAGTTGCCTCTCCATCCCAACAAGTAAAAAGTTGATAGACTAAAAAATCGACAACTCTTTTAAGATCTGTAAGAGAAGTTAGGTTAGAAGGCAAACTGCTGTCCCCAAGATTGGAGAGATGGACACACAAATACAGGGAATTATTTCCCTTCCCCTCACACCTCACCACCACATTACTAAAGGCTATTGATAGTTAATTTTGCTCAGAACATCATGTCTGGCTATCAAGAAAAAAAATTACAAGGCCTACCAAAAGGCAAAAAGCACAATTTGAAGAGATAGAGGAGCAAGCATCATAACAAGATATGGCAGAGGTGTTGGAATTAGCAGACTGGGATTTAAAACAACGAGCCTAATATCTAATGGCTCTAATGACTCATGCAAGAATGGATAGGCAAGGTAAGCAGAGAGATGAAATCCTAAGGAAGAACCAAAAATAGACATTATAGATAAAATACACTATAACAGAAATGAAGAATGCCTTTGATGGATTTATTAGTACTGATACAGCTGAGGAGAGCATCTCTGAGCCTGAGGATATTTCAGTAGAAATTTCCAAAACTGAAAATCAAAAAGAATAAAGGCAAACAACAACAACCAGAAACCAGAAGAAATTGTCCAAGGACTGTGGGACAACTGCCAAGGGTACCCACAGTAACACACATAATGGAGATACCAGGAAGAGGAGAGAGAGAAAAAGGAACCAGGAGGCTGAGAATTTTCCCAGTATCAGACAACAAGCCATAGATTCAGGAATCTCAGAGAATATCAAGCAGGAAAAATTACCAAAAAAACCACCTATATGTATCACAATCAAACTATAGAAAATTCAGGATAAAGAAAAAATCCTGAAGCCAGAGTAAAAAAAAATAACCTAAAGAGGAAAAAAGGTAAGAATTATATCTAGCTTCTCAGAAACCACACAAGCAAGAAGCGAGTGAGTGAAATAAAGCATTAAGAGAAAAAAAAATCGACTTCCAGGAAGATATCGGTGTGAGCAGGGCGGCAGAAATCTCCTCCCAACACTGTATTTATCTACGAAAACACAGCAAATACATCTATTCCTAAAACAGAGATGAGAATACACAGGAAAGCGCACAGCGTGCAGCTACACCCAAGAGGACTCGGCACCCCAAGAGGCGGGTAAGATCCGGAGCCGCGACCCGGCGGGACCCGAGCCCTCACCCACCCCAGCGCACCGGCGGGAGGAGAGGATTCAGAGCCGGGAGGGAGTGGAAGCACACCCCGCGAAGTAGCCAGCCCCGGGGATCTGCGCGGGGAGCGCTGACCCACATTGCGCAGGGCAGCGGAGATTGGAGAGACAGAGGGGCAGGATCTGAGCGGGGAACGCGCCAGGGTGCTTGCAGCCGGCTCCCGGGAAGGGAAAAAAAAAGCGCGCGCTTTCCTCAGCCGTCTTAAAGAGACAGGAGCCCAGCGGAGGAGCCGGATCGCCCCAGCACACTCAGCCCAGCAGGCTGGGAGTCCGGGGGAGTTTCAGACGCCTTAGCTGGCGACTGAGGAAGCGCAGCCATGCTTACACTTCTCGCTGAGATCAACAGCCTCCTATTTGTTCCCACCCCTGCCAAAGCGATAAAGGGCCCTGTGGAGTGGCGCAGTCACAGCTGTGGTATAGTGGGGCAATAGCGCCACCTACAGCATTCCCACAGAATCTATGTCCAGTGGGCGTTTTTGTTTGTTTGTTTTTTTTTTTGTTTTGCTTTTCTTTTTTCTTG
>JAVSCE010007418.1:0-31243 GCA_032199065.1 Smutsia gigantea | reverse complement strand
TCCCAGGCTGAGACCTCTTTGTTTTCATTAGCACACGTCTGCATTCTGGTGCTCTGACTTTTTAAAGAAACATGGAAGTGTTTTCTAACAAGATAAAAATATGTATTTCAGAATTTAACCATTTGTCCACATGTAGAAGAGAGTATTATTTAGCCTTGTATAAGTTTTTTAATCATGCAAACACAGGAGCCTTCAAACACTCTTCACATTCCTCTCAGTTTGACTAAATTCTTCCAGTTTCTGCTCTCAAGATTTCTCAATCCCAAATGAAGTAGGCTGAAGAACTACTCCTGAAGAAAATGCCAGTGCCCTTACATGGGATGCTATTTGAGTCAGTTTAGAAGATTACACAAGCTTTGTCAGTTACTCCAACCCCCTGGTTTGACCTCAGTGGAACCAGGAGAGCTGAAGAGGCCTCGAGATCCCTGTCCAGGCGCTGGCCTCTGAGCTCCAGGCCCACTCTGGCTCCCCACTTCCAGCCACGAGAGTGCCCCACTCACCAGCAGGCAACCATGTGGTAACCCAACCCAAGAATTTATTAAAATGCTTATCTCACAGGATTTTGTGGTATTTGGGGAGGAAAACCTGTTTTTTAGAGATCTGTACTCAAGTACTGGCAGCTGAAATCATATGGTGTCTGAATATGACTGAAAATAGTCCAGGAAGATGGGTGAGACACTGACCATATAACTCTCCAAGTACCTAGAGACCTTTCTTCTATTATCACTACTGCTGTGAATGTTTGGAAAAGTCTGTAATAAAATTTTTAACAAGATAGTAAATGAAATGCTCACCTCAAGCAGGCAGGATGACTATGCAGAGGAGGGTGGAGGAGGCTCACTCCCACGAGCGCCCCCAGTAAGCTGTCCAGGCCCCTCACACAAGGGATGACCATGGACTCCGAGGCACCCCAGCTGCCTCTGGAAGGTGTAACTGATAAAGCCTTAAAAATTCTGCTCTCACAACGAGAGGTCAGTCCAGTCCTTTGCTACCCAGACAGAGCCCCATGACATGGAAAACTCTCATGGGCCAGGCTTCCTGTGTCCCTGCCTCGTCTGAACCTGGGCCATGGACACGGGTCCAGCGTCAGTCCCCCCGGAAAATGAACACAGCCTAAGCTGTGAGAAAGCCACAAGTCAAACTGAACCCAGAGTCTAATTCCACTTAAAAAACACAGGTTATCTGTATGTACTTACATATTTTAAAAACATACACATCAAGTTATATGCCCAAAGAAACAGAACAGGAGGAAAGAGATCAAAATGTCAGCAATGGCCATCTCCGGGCAGAAAGATTATGGAAAACACCTTCCTGTTTTGAAATCCTGTACAATGTTATCTAGAAGGGAATGAAGCGCTCAACCTCAAGTTCTAACCACACTGACCAAACAGAGGCAGCAGAGGCAGCCCCAAGCTGCAGGGGCTCCTTTCCGCCACGCCATCTCATTGTCTCTCCACTCCTGCTCTGCCTGCTGCAGCCCTCCCCAGCACCCTCTGCCCAACCGCCTTGCCACCCCTCGCCCTGTGCTCCTGTGGCTAACTGCTCTTCCAGGTCTGCTCACCCACTGGCTGGTGGACTTCCCTCCTTGGAGGAATTGATAGCCCTGCATACTCCACACATTACCTTGCACTCCACCCCTCAGAATCAGTACAGAATCAGGGCTCATTTCCCTGGGGGTGCATACCGGTGTCTCTCTCCTCCTTCCTCCTGCATGTACACACACACAGACAGCAAATTCTACAGCTTCGTTCCTCACAGGCTCTCTCCACCCTAAATCCTTTCCATTCCTATTGTCACTGCACCTAGTGAGTCTCAAATTTGAGTGAGCGTGCATTCAAAATCAACAAGGGTGCTTGTTACAAAGGCAGACTCCTTGACAATGCAGGTGTTGAAAAGGATGTCTAACAAGTGGAACTCCCCGCCCCAAGGCTGGGGGGCAATGTAAATTGGCACCACCTGGGAAAACTGTTTTGGCAGACAGTGTTGAAAGCTGACAGTGCTGAAAGCTGAAGTCCATAGCCCTCAACCCAGCCCTGGGTGCCCAGCCGAGAGACCAAGGGCAAGCACCCACCAGAAGACATGGCCTAAAACAGCCCTGGCACTGTCTTCACATAGCCAACTGGAACTAACCTCAAAGTCTGTCAAGTGTAGAACATAAAAGACAGCTGGGACTAGGAACAACAAATGCTGGCAAGGATGCAGAGAAAGGGGAGCCCTTCTACACTGCTGGTGGGAATGTAAACTAGTTCAACCATTGTGGAAAGCAATACGGAGGTTCCTCAAAAAACTAAAAATAGAAATACCATTTGACCCTGATATCCCACTCCTAGGAATTTACCCAAAGAAAACAACTTCTCAGATTCAAAAAGACATATGCACCCCTCTGTTTATCGCAGCACTATTTATAATAGTCAAGATATGGAAGCAACCTAAATGTCCATCAGTAGATGAATGGATAAAGAAGATGTGGTACATATACACAATGGAATATTATTCAGCCATAAGAAAAAAAAAATCCTACCATTTGCAACAACATGGATGGAGCTACAGGGTATTATGCTCAGTGAAATAAGCCAGGCAGAGAAAGACAAATACCAAATGATTTCCCTCATTTGTGGAGTGTAACAACAAAGCAAAACCGAAGGAACAAAATAGCAGTAGACTCACAGACTCAAAGAAGGGACTAGTGGTTACCAAAGGGGAGGGTTGGAGGATGGTGGGTGGGGAGGGAAGGAGAAGGGGTTTGTGGGGTATCATGATTGGTGCACATGGTGTGTGTGGGGTCACAGGGAAGACAGTGTAGCTCAGAGAAGACAAACAGGGACTCTGTGGCATCTTACTACAATGATGGACAGTGACTGCAATGCGGTATGGGGGGGACTCAATAATAAGGGTGAATGTAATAACCACTTTGTTTTTCTTGTGAAACCTTTATAAGACTGTATATCAATGATACCTTAATAAAAGAAAAGACAGGTGTGGTTGAATTATGCAATGGAATGACACACTGCATAAGTAAGAACAATTTCTACCCACGAGAACAAATTCCACAGACAGGATGCTGAATTACAGAAGCCAGACACAAGATTGCATGGAGTGCAAATCCAATGACAGGAAGTTTAAGAACAATGTCCCCTTGCATTCCTATACACTAAGAATGAACTAGCAGAAAGAGAAATCAGGAAAACAATTCCATTCACAATTGCATCAAAAAGAATAAAATACCTAGGAATAAAACTAACCAAGGATGTGAAAGACCTACACCCTGAAAACTACAAGACACTCTTAAGAGAAATTAAAGAGGACACTAATAAATGGAAATTCATCCCATGCTCTTGGCTGAGAAGAATTAATATTGTCAAAATAGCCATCCTGCCTAAAGCAATCTACAGATTCAATGCAATCCCTATCAAAATACCAACAGCATTCTTCAATGAACTAGAGCAAATAGTTCTAAAATTCATATGGAACCACAAAACACCCCAAATAGCCAAAGCAATCTTGAGAAGAAAGAATAAAGCAGGGGAGATTACGCTCCCTGACTTCAAGCTCTACTACAAAGCTACAGTAATCAAGACAATTTGATACTGGCACAAGAACAGACCCACAGACCAGTGGAACAGAATAGAGAGCCCAGATATAAACCCAAGCATGTATGGTCAATTAATATACGATAAAGGAGCCATAGATATACAATGGGGAAACGACAGCCTCTTCAACAGCTGGTGTTAGAAAAACTGGACAGCTACATGTAAGACAATGAAACTGGATTACAGTCTAACCCCATTCACAAAAGTAAACTCAAAATGGATCAAAGACCTGAATGTAAGTCATTAAACCATAAAACTCTTAGAAAAAAACACAGGCAAAAATCTCGTGGACATAAACATGAGCAACTTCTTCATAAACATATCTCTCCAGGCAAGGGAAACAAAAGCAAAAATGAACAAATGGGACTATATCAAATTAAAAAGCTTCTGTACAGCAAGGGGTACCACCAGTAGAACAAAAAGACTTCCTACAGTATGGGAGAATATATTCATAAATGACATATCCGATAAGGGGTTGACATCCAAATTATATAAAGAGCTCATGCACCTCAACAAACAAAAAGCAAATAAGCCAATTAAAAAATGGGCAGAGGAGCTGAACAGACACTTCTCCAAAGAAGAAATTCAGATGGCCAACAGTCACATGAAAAGATGCTCCACATCACTAGTCATCAGAGAAATGCAAATTAAAACCATAATGAGATTATCACCTCACACCAGTTAGGATGGCCGCCATCCTAAAGACAAACAACAACAAATGTTGGCAAGGATGTGGAGAAAGGGGAACCCTCGTACACTGCTGGTGGGAATGTAAATTAGTACAACCATTGTGGAAAGCAGTATGGAGGTTCCTCAAAAAACTCAAAATAGAAATACCATTTGACCCAGGAATTACACTCCTAGGAATTTACCCTAAGAATGCAGCAGCCCAGTTTGAAAAAGATATATGCACCCCTATGTTTATCGCACCACTATTTACAATAGCCAAGAAATGGAAGCAACCTAAGTGTCCATCAGTAGATGAATGGATAAAGAAGATGTGGTACATATATACAATAGAATATTATTCAGCCATAAGAAGAAAACAAATTCTACCATTTGCAACAACATGGATGGAGCTAGAGGGTATTATGCTCAGTGAAATAAACCAGGTGGAGAAAGACAAGTACCAAATGATTTCACTCGTCTGTGGAGTATAAGAACAAAGAAAAAACTGAAGGAACAAAACAGCAGCAGACTCACAGAACCCAAGAATGGACTAACAGCTACCAAAGGGAAAGGGACTGGGGAAGATGGGTGCGAAGGGAGGGATAAGGGGGAAAAAGGGTTATTACAATTAGCACACATAACGTAGCGGGGGGGGGGGGGGGGGGGGGATACGGGGAAGGTATAACACAGAGAAGATAAATAGTGATTCTATAATATCCTTCTACGCTGATGGACAGTGACTGCAATGGGGTATGTGGTGGTGACTTGATAATAGGGGGAGTCTAGTAACCATAATGTTGCTCATGTAATTGTATATTAATAATAGCAAAAAAAAAGGCACTGAGCTCTTATCAAAAAAAAAAAGAAGAAGAAGAACAATGTCCCTGTGGCCAGGAAAGGCAGAAGGGTGGGGCAGGGCCTACACTGGCTGAAGCACAGTGAGGAGCCTGCTGGGTGCTGCAACTCAAGATGACATCTGGGCTATCAGGGCATCTACATGTGTGAGCATTCACCTGGCGGTGTCACACAGATTTTTGTCCTGTATCATTCACTGTGGCAGGTCTATTATACTTTAAAATAAAGAAACACTAAGTGAGACAAGCAAAAGCTCTAGAGTCTTGGCCCCAGGATCCTGCCCCATCCCTGCGTTTGGACTTACATGACCTTGCACCTGAATTCCTACTGCAAGGAATTCCTGGCAGGGATCCCTGCAGCCCCTTTCAGGGTGGGAATCCTCCCTGGCAAGAATCAAAGCAGACCCACAGACTTTGAAAGACCCAGGGTAATCCATTAGGGCTCCTCAGGGCAAATCTGGTCTTCTTTCTACCTTACAACAGGAGCTGCATCCTCCACACAGCAGTCAGATCACTTCTTCAAACATCACTGCTGATGAGGACTAAAAGGGAGCTGGGGAGAAGGGAGAACAGGATGACAGTGGGGACAGTGATGAGCCACTTCTTAACCAACAAGAACTGCCTCTCAACACTGTCACAGCCAGTACGGGAAGGTGCAGAGGGCCTTTTTGGTCTGGGGCCCTTAGCCTGGATAGGCCTCACCCACCTTGCTGTCCTCCTCCCAGACTGGATGCAGTTCAAAGGCTGACCTGCAGCCAGGTCACTACCATTCTCTACCCGCCCCTCTGGCAGATTCCCAGAGAACTAAAAGCAGCCTGGGGGGCTGAGGGGGAAGGGGCAACAGGGTCAAAAGGAGGATGAAGCAAGACAGCAGTTGGCTGCTTTCATCAAAAATGAGCACCAAGAAGATGTGTGTGAAAGAATTGGTGAATCTGAGGGGAGGGGATACCTGAGCACTCAATACTATCCTTCCGACTCTGTATTTGGAAACATCCGCAAAATAAAAAGCTCAAAATAAGGAGAATTGGAACTTCAAGCAATCGACTGTCTTCTCCAAGAACTCAATGCCTTAAGAAATAGTGAGACACTGTAACTCACTGCATCACTTAACTCAGTCCATCTCCAACCTTATTAACATGTCCCCACCTAGGTTAGCAAGAAATTTCTTATTAAAGTGAAGGGGAATGTTTCCCTTGAGGGGTGAGTTACAAAATGACTGTCTGGGCCCCCAGTGCATCCACTTTTGTTCCTCACAGCTGGGCACTCATTTCCTTATCTGTTAAATAGAACCGCCTAGTGACAGCCTGAATTCCTCTGTCTTAATGAATGTCTCAATTAAAAAAAAAAGGCTCAGAATTAGAAGTAGCTCAGTGTTTAGGCAGCGTGGATGGAGGAAGCTCTGGCAGCAGGTGGAAGGGGAGCCACCACTGCTTTCCACAAACCTACCTGCCATTATCATGCACCTTTTGCTTGAGCCAAGGCTCTGGGCTCAGTAAGGAGCTCAGTAAGATGCAGAAGTGGAAGACTAGGTCCTACACTCACACAATTTACTGTCAGCAAAGCAAAAAAAAATTTTTTTTCATGAGTGCAAAAGTAGCAAAAAAAATCTGTTTGGTTCATGCCAGGATGTACCCAGTGAGGACCCTACAAACTCAAAAGGAAGTAGGAACTGCCCCAGGCTGAGCCATGAGGGCCCAAGAGGTGGGGATGAGGCCAAGGCAAACCAAACCTCCAACGAGAGAGGGAAAGAAGAGACCAGAAGAAGAGGAAGAAAGAGGCCAGCCACGACAGTGACCAGAGGGGCCGGCAAGGAGACAGCACCCGGCGGAGGGCCTCCCGCCAGCTGGGAGGGGGGCAATCTAGAAGGACAGTTTCAGCAAGAAAGAAAAATGCTCCTTAGCAGGGATGGAAAGGACAGAATCATCTCGGGAAGGCTGTGCCCGCACTCAGGGCCCAGGGGAGGGAGGCCACATGCCCCAAACGCAGAGCACAGGTTCCTTTCTACCTCATGGTAGCCATCAACTGACCACAGCTCCCTCTTCCTCACTTGCAAACCGGGTCCACCTCTTCTTCAAAAGATTTCTGATCACTAAAGCAATATATGTTCACTGTTGACAAAAATACACACAGACATGTATGTACTAAAAATTACAAAGAAAATTATAATCACTCAGATGACCAAAGTTAACAAGACTTCACAAAACTCAGCCCATACCAAGTATCCTGCTTACTCACCCACTCTTCTCAACATCAACATGTTATGCAGTGTCTCCCATGCCATTTTTAACAGCAGCCTGCCATTTGCGGCCACAACAAATCTACCCCAGCTCCAGTGCTGGCTTGTCTCCCTGCACCACTCCTGACACGATGTGGAGATGAGCATCCTCACTGCCGCCAGGCTCTGAACCTTCTCCTGCTTACAGCCTTGCAGGAAATGCTTAAGGAAATAGACATTTTAAACTTACTGGAATGAACAGTACTGCCAAGCAGCTTTCCAGAAAAATGGCCTAATTTACGTGGCCCCAGCAGCAGCTCATGAGGATGCTGGCCTGCCTGCATCTTCACCTGTGTGTGTCACGACTTTCTCCAGCTCTGAGGTAAATGCCCATCAGGTTAGCCCAGTGTCACCAGAGAGGCCAAACAGGGCCACAGTGGTGCTCAGGGATCTGCACAGCACAGCACTTCTGGGGATACAAGAATCAACTGCAAGATTCAAAAACTCAGTGTTCCTGCCATTAGAGACTGGGGTGGGGGTTGGGGGCAGGATGAGTGTTCAAACAATTGAAGCGGGAACTGGTACCTTCCCGGAGTGTGTGTGATGAGAGGGGGGCAGCAGGCAGCCCAGTGTCCTGGGAGGATGAGTCGAATGGGACCGCAGTGCTCAGCCACGGGAAGGATGGGGACCAAGAGGATGCTGAGCAGCCAGGGCAAGAAAGAGCTGGGCTCCTCTGAGGGTCCACAAGCAGTCCAGCGGTGTGGGCAGGCCCATGGAGGCCCTGGAGGAGGGATCCAGGTTCAGAGCTGAATCCACAGGCAGGGGCAGCCCTTAAAACATTCTGAGCATCAAAATAATTGGGGGCAGGGGCTGGAGTCCATAAAGCAGGAGTTGGTAACTTGAAGCAGAATGGTGGATACAGGGTATGCACTCTACTCGGTTCTATGATTTAAACTTTCTATTCTGAATTTTGAAAAATTCATCAGAATTCCTTTAAAAATGTATTCTTTAGGTATGTACTAACATTACTGTGCTGAGGAATGCTTTAAGAGGGCAGGTACCCCGTTGCCTTGTGTGACAGTGCCAGGAAGACAATCATGTGGTCATGAGCCTTCCCTCCAGGGAATGCCCAACACAGGTCTTAGACTGGCCACAGCCCCCTCATCACAAACAGCAGTAAGAGTTGGGAGGCTTCTGGTCAGGAACGGATGTAAGGGCTACAGCATTGGTAGGTAGGTGGGGTCACTTACAAAAGAAAGGTGGTGAGAAGGCTGAAGATCATCAGGGGCTTGCTGGCTGGCCCTTCAGCCACTGTTTGGGGCCCAACGATACACAGGGAGTTGCTAAAACTGCCAAGAGGATGCCCACCAGCAGCAGGTTCCTCTAACCAGCTCTTCCCATGCATTTGGCTTGGGTTAACCTTCCAGCTGTCATCTCCCCACTTCCCCCAAAAGGTGCAACCTCTTTTAAAGGTTAAAATGTGGTTTGCCTCTCCTGTCCTGATATGGTTTAGCAAGCATTCATTTACAACATACAGAGTGCAATTATAAGCAGCAATGACCTTACCTCTACACCTTAGTTTCTTCATTTTAAAAAATGGGAGTAACAAGTGCATGGACTGCAATTCATACAGCAAGTGTGAAGGTAATGATGTCTCTGCAATGGGGCTTGGCTCAGCACTCCCACTACGTCACCTGCTCTTACTGCTGCTGTAGAGGAAGCCCCAGACTCCTATGTCCTCTCAGGTCCCTGCCACTCCTGGTCTAGAGACTGTAGGGCCAAGAGTCATGACTCTGAATTCAGTGGCTCACCAATTGTGTCCTGGTTGCCATCAGGGGCACTAAGGTTGGGAGGTGGTCAGACAGACGGGCCTGGCCTCAGGGAGAAGGCATTCTAGCACAGATTACATATAGAAGCCTGTAAGCCAGCCCAGGCTATGAAGAAAGCAGTGGGGCTCAGCAGCTTCCTCACTGGCAAATAAAAGCTGTAACTGCACCAGGAGGGCACAGGGGTGTTGGGAGGCCTGAGTGGGATAAGCCACTGAAAAGGTTTGGCCAAGAGTCACTCCCTTCTGCCTGTAGGCAGAGCACAACCCACAGGCAGGATCTAGACACGCAAATTTCAGGGCACTCCCCATCCGTCCAAAGGCCTCCCAGACCCTGGGAAGCTGCTGTTTGGTTGTTCTTTGTTCCTTCTTTTTTTCTGGTGTTTCTGGCTAAGTAATACTCAACTTTCTCTTCCCGGTCTAGGGAAAAATCTCCACATCTCCTAGGTCCCTGAGCTCACGTCTCCCTTGGGAGCTTTGCCAGAAGAGGTGGCTGTCCTGGCTCTGTTCCCCGCCTGGCACATGACTAGAGCTCCAATACAGGGCTGCCCTTCCCCCAGCTCTCCTCTCGTCTGCAATCTGTTCATCCCAAGAAACATTTATTTATTTCATGCCTAGTGTGCAATCTGCATTACTGAGGGGTGGGAGGCATAAAGATCTCAAGAATAAGATGGCAGAATTTTTTAAAGAACTGGAAGAAATGATTGGTGAAGTCCTGTCATTCATTCATTGCCTCCCGATTCTGTCAGGCACAGTGGGGACCACAACAGAAATGTGCTTCTTTTTGAGAAGCCTACAGACCAGACATGTGCTCAACACTAACTCAGCAATCCCAACAGGAAGGCCCACAAAGGCCAGCCTGGGGACTCTAAGAGGGGCTTCCCCTGTGGTCCTGCAGGGAGAGGAGAGGTTCAGTAAAGAGGCAATCTGAAGCCACAACCAGTTTCACAACTACTCTCACCCAGGCTCCTTTAAGTTCCCCTAATCAGGCTCAGGGTGTCACCTTCACCAGTCAAAGCTCCTGTTCTTACAAGGGCCCAAGGAGGAGGCATCACTGAGTCCCAAGCCTTCTGCTAGGGCTCAAGCAGTGGTCTCTTCATTTTCTGTTCCACCTTCCCTGTGAGGCAGACTGGACTCCACCATTTCACAGATGAAGGGTATGATCCAGAAAGGTTAAGTAATCTGCCCAAGGTCACTTGGCTAACAAGTGGAGAAAGTGGGGGTTCGAGAGCCTCACAATGCACACTGGCACAAGTAAAGAAGGCCACTATATAGTATGAGAGTCTGGCACACGTGGTCCCCAGAAAAACACTTGAACTCTTCAACAGGTGCTTTATATGCCAGGTGCCATGATTCACAGAGGCATATGGGAAACTAAAAGGAAGTGAGATAAACATATCAGAGAGGGTGATCCGCTTTAGGCAGGGTAGACAGGAAAGGATATTGAATACTTGATATTTAAGTAGATGTCTACACAGAGGAGTTGTAGAGAACATAGGGAAGCCTACCCACTGTTGAATACCTTACATACTTGATAACAAACTGTTTAAAAAGAGAGAACAAAGAACTTGGAATGTTCAAGAAGCTGAAAGACCAGGGCAGTCAAAACAAGGTGGGGATTTGAGAAAAGTTGGTGAGGCCAGGCCATGGTGAGGGGCTGGGAAGATGGGACATCTGGAGTTTTGTTCTAATGCTAGGGGAAGTCACTGACAGGTTTGCAGCAGCCCAGGATGGGCCCAGATGGGGTAGAGGCAGTGGAGGTTTAAGAAGAGGCTGCACTAGAGAGTCCCCATAAGGGCTCTCCTTACCACCCCAACTCAAAACCGCCTTTCCTCAGTGGTAGTCAGGAAACTTGTTCATTTATTCCGTGCTCTGACACTGTCCTCTTGGTAGATACTCTAGAGCCAGAAGACAGTGAACCAGTTATCAGATGCTTCCCCTACCACTTCAATTCCCCAATTCTTCACTCTGCTTTCTTTATTCCCTTACTAAACTATAAATTACTTGGGTTCAAAATATCTTGCAAGATAAGATAGCCAACTTTAAATAAAAGCATAAACACCAAAGGAAGTTAGAATTGAAGGTATGTCAAGTATGCGGACCTAAATCCTCTTTAACACTGTGAACACAAATCAAGACTTCAAGAATCATGATTTTCAAAGTGAACCCTGGAGAGAAAACAGTCAAATCTGAGAATGAAGAATAACCACATCATGCTAGGCAGACAGCCTTTGAAAATGCCCTAGCAGTGGTAGACAGAAGGGCTCCTGGGAGATGTCCATGTCCTAATCCTGTGAACCTGTGAATATGCTACATTTTATGGCAGAAGGGACTCCCCATTTATAGTTAAGGTTATAGACTTTAAAACAGGAACATCATCCTAGATTATCCAAGTGAGCCCAATCTAATCTGAGCCTTTAGCAGAGAATTTTCTCTAGCTGAAGTCAGAGATACAGCAGAAGAACCCTTGCTGGAGGGGTTGCATAAATAGTAAGAGACTACGCCAGCAGCTTCTAGGAACAAAGACAGATCCCTGGCGAACAAACAGCCAGTAAGTGGAGGGCACCTCAGGTCCTACAACTGCACGGAACTGATTTTGACCAACAGTCTGAATGAGATTGAAAGTAAATTCTCCCCGAGAGCTTCCAAGAAGAAATGCACCCCTGCCAACATCTTAATATCAGCCATGTAAGCCCCTAAGCAGAAGACTCAGCTGAACCTTAGACCTCTGATCCATAAAAACTGTCAATATAATAGATTTGTGTTGTTTTAGGCCATTATATTTGTGGTATTTTGTTTGTGGCAGCAATAGAAAACTAACACACAAGCAGCTATCTGGCAAAAAAAAAAAAAAGAAAGAATCCAGTTTCCCTGGAAGAAGGAAGCTGAATTATGAAGCATTCTGTCAGTCCTCAACACCCAGAGACTTTTCAATCACACTCCCAACCCTCTGACAAGCCCCGCTGCTGCCTTCCCGATTTCCTTTGATGACAACTTATTCTCTGTTCAAATTCTGGGCTTTCCCAAAGAAGAATCTGCCCTGAGGGCTTTTCTTGAAGGAGACTTGAAATGGGGCATCCCTCAAGATTTCATCTACAGACAACTCCAGTGCATCAAAAAAGTAATGTTCCCTTATTCTGCAATATCTGAAGAATTGTCCCCAGACTAATCCACAGCAGTGCCCTGAGCCACTAACTGAACAGTCCCCACTCCTTCCACTGTACTGAGGTTTCCCGGCATTCCACACCACTTCCTTCCCCACTGCTGCACCCCACCCCCTCCATCCAGTTAGTCATCAAGGACTGCCTATGTTCACTCTCCCCTTTTCTCTGGAATCGTCTTCCTCTTTCAGTTTGCATCACTGTCTAATGAGGCCTTTATAATCTCTTGCCTGAGTAGATCATTCCACAACCATTTGACCGAGCAACGTAACAAGGAGTGATCTAGCAGTGGAAATACAAGGATGGAAAACGACAGGGTCTCAGACCCCACAAGCTCAGAGCTCTCATAATGGCCTAACTAGCCTCTCTCCTGTTCTTGATCCATATCTAAGGACTCGGGGGATCGTCCCAATTTTGGCATCTTACTACCTCAAATCAGGCCACATGCCAAATACTGGCTCAATTCCGTAGCACAGCACTCCCACCACTAACGTGTTAGCACCTGCTCATCCTCATTCCATTATCGTGCCTGGAACTCCTTACTCCTCAAACCCCAGAACTTTCAGCCTACGGCACTGTCCTCCATGCTGTGAGTGCTCACATCTCTCCACTCCTGAGCTTGGAATGATGGCCCTTTCCACCCCTACTTGTTTTTTTAGGACTCAGTTTATTCGTCACCTACTCCACAAGGCTGCTCCTGGCCTGCTCCAGCAAATTGTCAATTCTTCCCAGAAGAAAGACTGCACTGTTAACTGTTCAGTCAGGTAGAGCGTTCCCAGAGGGCAGGGGCTGTCTCCAGCAAATCTGAGGCTAGCACCAACGCCAGTAAGCTCAGAATGCTGCTTAAAAAAAAAACAAGCGATCGGTGGTGGGAAGCTGGATTTCCGCTAGGTGAAGCCTGGAGCTCAATGGCAGCCCCGGCACGGAGGGGTTCAACAGCTGAGGCTGTGGGGAGGAGGCACGAACCCCAATTCTTCACCACCTCCTCTCAACCGACGATAGCTTCCCGACAGCCTCTTCCTGCCACCCTTTGCCGAAGTCCCTACTCCGTGGTGGGGGGGAGTCATCCGTGGATTCTCCGCCCTCAAGGCACCACAGCCCAAGCACCTAGCCTCCCAACCTCACCTTCTATCCAACCTCCTCGAGTCTCCTCTCACTCGGATGGGCTGGGATCACAAAGCGCCCAGAACGGCTAAAAATCACGGCGGGCTGCCCCTTCATTTTTTCGTATTCAGTGTGATTCAAAGCCGGGGAAAGTCTAAATCCAAGCACACAAATGGCGAATGAGAAAGGTCCAGACGATGACTCATAAGCCTGGGCTCTTCGGTTTGCAGAATTCGGCCCCAGGAAAGCTAACAAGCAGTCCGTGCCGGTCGAGAACGGAAGGGACGGCCAGAGGCTGGGAAAGCCAGGGTTTGGGCCGCGCCCTGGGACTCACGCGGGTTTCCGGCGCCCACGGGTTTCCGCGGGTCCCGGCGCCCCAGGTCTCCGGAGGGTCCGGCTCGGGCCTCGCCCGCTGCGCGAGGGAGGGCTGAGGGGGGAAGGTCCGGGGGTCCCTCCCGCCGCCCGGCCTCTACTCACATTTGACTGACCAACTTCTGCCGGAAGGCGGCGCTCCGCCAGTCGGTCTCCTGCCCCGAAACGTCCATGCCGGTTTCTCGGTTCCCACCACCCGCGCCCCGTTCGACTGCCGCCGCCTCAATCACAGCGCCAGGCCCAAACCCGGAAGCTGTCGGAGGCGCCTCCGCCGCGCCGGAAGCGGAGCGGGAATTGTGGGAAACGGAGTCGCGCGCTAGGGCCTATGGGAGATGGAGTTCCGGGGCTTCTCGCGGGGTCTTCTCGTGGCCTCACGGGTCCCTCATACCCGCGCCGCTCTTCCTGCGCGCTGTTGAGCGGGACGTGGACCTCATCTGTCCGGGGCTGGCGGGGGCGGAGGTGGGGGCGGCCGTGGCTGCGTAGGATCCTTGGTGCTGCCCGCAGCAGGCCTGCGCCGGGCCTCCTGCTGTTCCTTAAGACCCTACTGTGTGCTGGCCACACCAAGCCCAGGAGATCCGCATCCTTCTGGGATGCCATCCAGAGCTGCCAGATAAAGCGAATTCAATGGAAGGATTGTTTATCAGATATTTATAAGCAACTACTATGTGCTGGGTACTGCACCAACCTGATTTGAACTCACCTGCGACTGCCTTCCAGCCCCGTATCCAAAGAGTTACCACACAGACTTTTCATCGCTGCTTCTCTTTGTCAGTCTTTTGGAATCTCATATCCCGCCAATGGCTACGTGTGTGTAGGAGCTGGGAAATGTGAGGAACCTAAACCACTTTTACCAGTTTTTAATCATGGGCTTTCTTGTTTGACCCAACAGCCATGTCCCCTTCATGGAGAACACAGTCCAGATTCTTGCACGGCACGCAAACTTGCTGGGTGGGGGCAAGAGAGCTGGAAGCCGAATACGAGGCAGTTAGGGAGGATGAGGACACCATTCGGGGATAAAAATCTGCCGAACTGCACTACTCGGTCCCTTTTCTGTGCCAATGGGGAAGGAGGGCAGGTGACTAAAATTCTAAGCCCAAATGGTCCACAAATGACAATAACCAATATGGGCCTCAGGGAGTGTGAACTGGTGCCTACTGCTGCCTATCGAGTGTCAGGCCAGGGCAAGGCTGTGCACGTCTTGTTTTCTGCACCCCAGGCAGGAGCTTGGAGTAGGAGTGGGGGAGCACTGGGAGCGGCAGGAAAGAGGAGATTCCTCCAAAGGGCCCCTGTTGCCTGTAGGATTTCAAGTCTTGCGTTAATAGGAGAACTGTTCACATCTTGAGACTTTTTTGCTCTCATTCTCCAGAAAATAATTTTTTTTAACTGCACCTAGGATGGTCAACTTGTTTCAGTTTTCCAAGGACTCTTCCAGTTTAACTCTGAAAATCCTGTGACCCCCTCCAAGTACCTCAGTCCCAGACCCACTGAAACGATTGATCATCTTATCTGTATCCCTCTGGCACATTTTTAAAAATTGAGATATTATTCATATACCATATATTTTACTCTTTTAAAGTGTACAATTCAGTGTTTTTTAGTGTATTCACATATTCATAAGGTTGTGCAGTATCACCACTGTGGCACATTTTTTAAGTTGACATCTATTTCTCTGTGAATTATTGGGAGGGTATAATTGTGGTATATCCTATATTGTATATAGGTTTCAGATGTGTTTTGTTGTTTAGAACTTTGGCCCTGCAGATTCTGTTTGTTCTGTTGATTTATGGAAAGCATTGATTGGTCTTATAACTCATTGGCAAAGCCAGTCCTCACTGTCAAACTCTCCAGCGAGTTAGACTCCCTGGGGCTTGTGGAAGAAAAGGGTGGACAACATGTCCAACTCTAGTGAGCATGTTAATAGGGCCCCCAGGACAACCTTTCCCCTGATGCACTCTGGTTCTAGAAAGGCCAGTAGAACAATGGACACAGATTCACAGTTAGAGGCCCAGAGCCTTATCAAGAGTTTGTCACTGGGATAAAATTAAGCATTATCCAGTTTGGTATTTGTTCCAGAGCTCTATTTCTACTTGTCCCTTGTTTGGGGCCCAGAGATGGTGATGCCTAGGGTAGTTGGAATCTGGGTGGGTAACCAGAGAAGGAGAGGTAGAGACAACCTTAGACCTCTGGTTCAGGGAGAGCATGGAGGCCATAGGAAGGTCGATCCAGACATGGACCTGCACTCTCTTGACATCTGCAGAACTTCCTGGGGTCCCCAGTCTGAAAATGCATGGTGTAGACCCTGAGGAGATGATGGAGGTACCTGGCCTGTGTCCCATACCATTTGAGGGTGGTTAAGTTTCCATCCTGCTGGTTCCTGCAGGCTACCCTCACCATGGCTAGACCCTGTCACTGGTCACACATTTCATGGATACCACCCTGGGCCCTGCAGGAGGCGGGAGCTAGAAGCTTCCCAGGCAGATGAAACTTCCCTCAAGAGCTCTGCACATGTTTTTTGAACCTGTGAATCTCTCCCTCCAGACTGGCATGGGGACCCCCTTTGAATCCTCTCCTTGCTTTGGTGATCAGTCTATGGAAGGTGCTGACCTTCACCCTCCTTCCATCCTAACATCTACCCAAGGTAATCCCACTACTGTGTTTGAGGGATTCCAGAACCTGCAATTACTCATGTGTGTAGAGGTGGAGGCAATTATTGCTTCTAAAAGCAATAGATGGCAGAAACTTTATAATGGACTATTACAAAATCCTATTATTCAGAGGCAGCCAGTTCACTTTTTTGGTAAATTTTCCTCTTTCTCTCTCTCCCTCTCTTTATTAGTTTACAAAATAAAAACTATATATTTATAAGTTTTTCATTATAACATTATAAGCATTTTCCCAGGTATTAACAACTCTTTATTAACCTGTATTTTAATTATAATTTAGATTAAGCAACTACATCATGGTCAAATCTATATGTACACAACCAACTATAAAAGGTGTAAAATACAGTTTTAATAGCAATGACATATGCTAATCTAGGATATCTATCAAGTCTTACTCATTCCCCATTCTTGGAAATTTAGGTTACCAATGTTTTTCTTCCTATTTCAGGGAAGATGTTGTCAGGCAGCTGAGTCTGGGGAGGTTTCTCCCTGCATACGAGGTGAAACTGCAACCTGGATGAGAGGAGGGTTCTTGACACTGAATGAGAAAGAATTTTCAAGCAGGTCAGACAAGTGTAGATAACGAAAGAATATATTAAAAGTGAGAGTAGCAGGGAATGGCAGCTGCCTTACAGGCAGCAGAGAGCAGGAAAGAACAGAGGGAGAGAAAAGGGAAGCTCATTGAAATCCTGCTCAGCATAAGGCAGATCCCTTGCCAACTCCTAAGCCAGGGTGGGTACAGGCAACCTCAGGGAGGAGGCAAACTTAAGGACTTAGGATTTGTAGACTTGACATGTAGTCTCATGACGTCTGGTGAGAGACATTATGTCACCATTCACAGTCAGTCGTCTAGATAATTCTGTAAGATAAACACAAGTAATTTATTGATTCTGCTCTTCTCCAAGATACTGGTTACCCTGAAACACTAGAAACATATCAGTTAGGACTGCTTGCCCTGACTTAAGATAGGTTGTTGGCTGATTACCAAAGAATATGTTAGGAACCTCACTTCCTAACTTCCTAGTTTTAAAAATGGAATCTTAGCCTTAAGATGGAGTCTTACTATACTGTTTATATCTTGGCATTTGTCTCGCCAATGGGTTTCAGCCCCAGGCAAGTTCACTATGGATTCAATGTGACAAAAGAAATTGACAGCAAAACATTCTTGGGGTGAAAGGGTGATACCCAACTTTATTGCCAGGTGGGAGGTCAGTCACAAAACTCCTGTTCACTCAGAGCAAGTCTGTATGCAGCAAGCTGGTATCTGCCTCTGGGCTCCTCTGTCTGCACAGCCGTCCTCTGGGCCCCTCTGCACAGTTGTCCCACACAGCCGTCCTCTGGGCCTCTGTCCTCCACGCTGCCACCACTCCAGCCTCTCGTGCAGCCTTGCAGCCATACCACCATGTCGCGTGCACAGCACTGGGCGGAGCTCTTTATATCGAGTCAACAGCCATGTATTGCCCTCAGGATTGCAGTGAGCTAATCAACCAGGGCCAGGTGAGAATCCTGGCCACAGGAACTCTCATTTTATCCACAGAATTTCTCATCATAGGCAGGAAAAATTAATCAAGATGCTTGTCCCATGTCTGTGCCCTACCTCAGTGTGACAAGAAACAACTTTGCACAGATTTGTTAGTGTTTTGGAAGATTTCCTCAGCCCAGATGTTAGAAACGGGTCCTGGGTCCCAGAAACATGCATTTGAAGGCCCATGTGTTTTCTTTTTTTTTGAAGTATTATTATTATTTTGTTTTTAATTTTTTATATAATTTATTTTGGTATCATTAATCTACAATTACACGTGCAATATTATGGGTATTAAACTACCCCTTCATCAGGTCCCCCCCACCAACCCCAATACAGTCACTGTCCATCAGCGTAGTGAGATGCTATAGAATCACTACTTGTCTTCTCTGAGTTGTACAGCCCTCCCTGGGCCCCCCCAACATTATGTCTGCTAATCGTAATGCCCCTTTTTCTCTCTTATCCCTCCCTTCCCACCCATCTTCCCCAGTCCCTTTCCCTTTGGTAACTATTAGTCCGTTCTTCGGTTCTGTGAGTATGCTGCTGTTTTGTTCCTTCAGTATTTTTTCTTTTTCTTATACTCCATATATGAGTGAAATCATTTGATACTTGTCTTTCTCCGCCTGGCTTATTTCACTGAGCATAATACCCTCTAGCTCCATCCATGTTGTTGCAAATGGTAGGATTTGTTTTCTTCTTATGGCTGAATAATATTCCATTGTGTATATGTACCACATCTTCTTTATCCATTCATCTACTGATGGACACTTAGGTTCCATTTCTTGGCTGTTGTAAATAGTGCTGCAATAAACATAGGGGTGCACCTGTCTTTTTCAATTGGGCTGCTGCATTCTTAGGGTAAATTCCTAGGAGTGGAATTCCTGGGTCAAATGGTATTTCTATTTTGAGTTTTTTGAGGAACCTCCATACTGCTTTCCAAAATGGTTGAAATAATTTGCAGTCCCACCAGCAGTGTAGGAGGGTTCCCTTTTTTCCACATCCTCGCCAACATTTGTTGTTGTTTGTGTTTTGGATGTTGGCCACCCTCACTGGTGTGAGATGATATCTCATTGTGGTTTTAATCTGCATTTCTCTGATGATTAGCAATGTGGAGCATCTTTTCATGTGCCTGTTGGCCATCTGAATTTCTTCTTTAGAGAAGTGTCTATTATGTCCTCTGCCCATTTCTTAATTGGATTATTTGCTTTTTTTTGTTGAGGTCCATGACTTCTTTATATATTTTGGATGTCAACCCTTTATCAGATATGTCATTTATGAATATATTCTCTCATACAGTAGGATGTCTCTTTGTTCTACTGATGGTGTCCTTTGCTGTACAGAAGCTTTTCAGTTTGATATAGTCCCACTTGTTCATTTTTGTTTTTGTTTCCCTTGCCTGGGGAGATATGTTCATGAAGAAGACGCTCATGTTTATGTCCAAGAGATTTTTGCCTATGTTTTTTCTAAGAGTTTAATGGTTTCATGACTTACATTCAGGTCTTTGCTTTGATCCACCTTGAGTTTACCTTTGTGTATGGGGCTAGATAGTAGTCCAGCTTCATTCTCTTACATGTAGCTGTCCAGTATTTCCAACACCAGCTGCTGAAGAGGCTGTCATCTCCCCATTGTATATCCAAGGCTCCTTTATCAAATATTAATTGACTGTATATGTTTGGGTCAATGTTTGGATTTTCTATTCTGTTCCACTGGTCTGTGGGTCTGTTTTTGTGCCAATACCAAATTGTCTTGATTACTGTGGCTTTGTAGTAGAGCTTGAAGTCAGGGAGTGTAATTCCCCCTGTTTTATTCCTCCTTCTCAGGATTGATTTGGCTATTCGGGGTCTTTTGTGGTTCCATATGAATTTTAGAATTATTTGTTCCAGTTCATTGAAGAAAGCTGTTGGTAGTTTGATAGGGATTGCGTTGAATCTGTAGATTGCTTTAGGTAGTATAGCCATTTTGACAATATTTATTCTTCTTAGCCAAGAGCATGGATGCATTTCCATTTGTTAGTGTCCTCTTTAATTTCTCTTAGGAGTGTCTTGTAGTTTTCAGAGTACAGGTCTTTCACTTCCTTCGTTAGGTTTATTCCTAGGTATTTTATTCTTTTGATGCAATTGTGAATGGAATTGTTTTTCTGATTTCTCTTTCTGTTAGTTCATCATTAGTGTATAGGAAAGCAACAGATTTCTGTGTGTTAATTTTGTATCCTGCAACTTTGCTGAATTCAGATATTAGTTCTAGTAGCTTTGGAATGGAGTCTTTAGGGTTTTTTATGTACAGTATCATGTCATCTGCAAATAGTGACAATTTGACTTCTTCTTTACCAATCTGGATGCCTTGTATGTCTTTGTTTTGTCTGATTGCTGTGGCTAGGACCTCCAGTACTATGCTGAATAACAGTGGAGAGAGTGGGATCCCTGTCTTGTTCTCGATCTTAGATGAAAAGCTTTCAGCTTCTCGCCATTAAGTATGATGTTAGCTGGGGGTTTGTCACATAAGGCCTTTATGATGTTGAGGTATTTGCCATCTATACCCATTTCATTGAGAGTTTTAATCATGAATGGATGCTGAATTTTGTCAAATGCTTTTTCAGCATCTATGGAGATGATTATGTGTTTTTTGTTCTTTTTGTTGATGTGGTGGATGATGTTAATGGATTTTCGAATGTTGTACCATCCTTGCATCCCTGGGATGAATCCCACTTGATCATGGTGTATGATCCTCTTGATGTATTTTTGAATTTGGTTTGCTAATATTTTGTTGAGTATTTTTGCATCTACGTTCATCAGGGATATTGGTCTGTAATTTTCTTTTTTGGTGAGGTCTTTGCCCGGTTTTGGTATTGGAGTGATGCTGGCTTCATAGAATGAGTTTGGAAGTATTCCCTCCTCTTCTATTTTTTGGACAACTTTAAGGAGAATCGGTGTTATTTCTTCTCTATATGTCTGGTAGAATTCAGAGGTGAATCCATCAGGCCTGGGGTTTTGTTCTTGGGTAGTTTTTTGATTACCGATTCAATTTTGTTGCTGGTGATTGGTCTGTTTAGTTTTTCTGTTTCTTGCTTGGTCAGTCTTGGAAGGTTGTATTTTTCTAAGAAGTTGTCCATTTCTTCTATGTTTTCCAGCTTGTTAGCATATAGATTCTCATAATATTCTCTTATGATTCTTTGTATTTCTGTGGGGTCCGTCGTGATTTTTCCTTTCTCATTTCTGATTGTGTTTATGTGTGTAGATTCTCTTTTTCTCTTAATGAGTCTGGCTAGGGGTTTATCTATTTTGTTTATTTTTTCAAAGAACCAGCTCTTGGTTTCATTGATTTTTTCTATTGTTTTATTCTTCTCAATTTTATTTATTTCTTCTCTGATCTTTATTATGTCCCTCCTTCTGATGACTTTGGGCCTCATTTGTTCTTCTTTTTCCAATTTCAGTAATTGTGTCTTTAGACTATTAATTTGGGAATGTTCTTCCTTCTTTAAATAGGCCTGGATTGCAATATACTTTCCTCTTAGAACTGCCTTTGCTGCGTCCCACAGAAGTTGTGGCTTTGTGTTGTTGTTGTCATTAGTCTCCATATATTCTTTGATTTCTGTTTTGATTTGGTCGTTAACCCATTGATTAATTAGGAGAGTGTTGTTAAGTCTCCATGTATTTGTGAGCCTTTTTGATTTCTTTCTAAAATTTATTTCTATTTTTATACCTTGGTGATCTGAGAAGTTGGTTGGTAGGATTTCAATATTTTTGAAATTACTGAGGTTCTTTTTGTGGCCTAGTATGTGGTCTATTCTGGAAAATGTTCCATGTGCACTTGAGAAGAATGTGTATCCTGTTGCTTTTGGGTGTAGAGTTCTGTAGATGTCTGTTAGGTCCATCTGTTCTAGTGTGTTGTTCAGTGCCTCTGTGTCTTTACTTATTTTCTGTCTGGTTGATCTGTCCTCTGGAGTGAGTGGTGTGTTGAAGTCTCCTAAGATGAATGCATTGCTATCTATTTCCTCCTTTAATTCTGTTAGTATTTGTCTCACATATGCTGGCGCTCCTGTGTTGGGTGCATATATATTTATAATGGTTATATCTTCTTGTTGGACTGACCCCTTTATCATTATGTAATGTCCTTCTTTATCTTTTGCTACTTTCTTCGTTTTGAAGTCTATTTTGTCTGATACAAGTACTGCAACACCTGCTTTTTTCTCTTTGTTGTTTGCATGAAATATCTTTTTCCATCCCTTCACTTTTAGTCTGTGTATATCTTTGGATTTGAGGTGAGTTTCTTGTAGGCAGCATATAGATGGGTCTTGGTTTTTTATCCATTCTGTTACTCTGTGTCTTTTGATTGGTGCATTCAGTCCATTTACATTTAGGGTGATTATAGATAGATATGGTTAGATTCGTGGTTACCAAGAGTTCAAGCGTTGCTTCTTTACTACCTAACAATCTAACTTAACTTTCTTGTTAAGTAATTGTAAATACTGTCTGATGTTTCTTTATTTCTCTCCCTTCTTATTCCTCCTCCTCCATTCTTTATATACTAGGTGTTTTATTCTTTGCCTTTAGTTAGTATTTGGATGGTCTGCTTTCTTTGCTGTGATTTTATTTTCTCTAGTGACATCTTTTTAGCCTTAGGAGTGCTTCCATCTAGAGCAGTCCATTTAAGATATCCTGTAGTGGTGGTTTATGAGAGGCAAACTCTCTCAACTTTCGTTTGTCTGGAAATTGTTTAATCCCTCCATCATATTTAAATGATAATCGTGCTGGATACAATATTCTTGGTTCGAGGCCCTTCTGTTTCATAGCGTTAAATATACCATGCCATTCTCTTCTGGCCTGTAAGGTTTCTGTTGAGAAGTCTGATGACAGTCTGGTGGGTTTTCCTTTGTAGGTGATCTTTTTTCTCTCTCTAGCTGCCTTTAATACTCTGTCTTTATCTTTGATCTTTGCCTTTTTAATTATTATGTGTCTTGGTGTTGTCTTCCTTTGGTCCCTTGTGTTGGGAGATCTGTTGGCTTCCGTGGACTGTGAGACTATTTCCTTCCCCAGCATGGGAAAGTTTTCAGCAATTCTTTCTTCAAAGACAACTTTCTATCCCTTTTTCTCTCTCTTCTTCCTCTGGTCCTCCTATAATGCGAATATTGCTCCGTTTGGATTGGTCACACAGTTCTCTTAATATTCTTTCATTCCTAGAGATCCTTTTATCTCTCTCTGCCTCAGCTTCTCTCTATTCCTGTTCTCTGATTTCTATTCCATTAACAGTCTCTTGCATCTCATCTAGTCTGCTGTTAAGCCCGTCGATTGCTTGTCTGATTTCTGCATTGTCTTTCCTCACTTCCCTCACTTCTTCCCTCAGCTCTTGCACATTTCTCTGTAGGTCCATCAGCATGGTTATGACTTTTATTCTGAATTCTTTTTCAGGAAGACTGTGCATTTCCATCCCTTCAGGCTCCCTCTCTGGGGTTGTCTGGTTAATTTTAGTCTGGACTATATTCCTCTGTCTTTTCATGGCTATAGAATTGGTCACTGATAGTTGCCACATATGTCAGCTGGGCTCTTTACTTTAAAAAGAGGGAAAAAAAGAAAAAAAGAAAAAGAAAAAAGAAAACAAAACAAAACAAAAGTAACGCCCACCGGGAGTAGATTCTGTGGGCATGCTGTCGGTGGCACTGTTGCAGCACTATGCCACAGCCATGGCTGTGCCGCTCCACAGGGCCCTTTATAGCTCTGGCCCCGGTGGGAACGAATGGGAGGCTGTTGATCTCAGTGACAAGTCTAAGTGCGGCTATGCTTTCCCATTCACCAGCTAAGGGGTCCGAAACTTCCCAGGACTCCCAGCCTGCTGGGCTGAGTGTGCCGGGGCGATCCAGCTCCTCCACTGGTCTCCTGTCTCTTTAAGACCGCTGAAGAAAGCGTGCGCTTTTTTTTTTCCTTATCGGAGCTGGCTGCAAGCACCCTGGTGCGTTCCCTGCTCAGATCCTGCCCCTCTGTCTCTCCAATCTCCACTACACTATTCTGTGTGTGTCAGCGCTCCCCGCACAGATCACCGGGGCTGGTTATTTCGCGGGGTGTACTTCCACTCCCTCCCGGCCCTGAATCATCTTCTCCCGCCGGTGCGCTGGGGTGGGTGAGTGCTTGGGTCCCGCCGGGTCGCAGCTCCGTATCTTACCCGCTTCTTGGGGTGCCGAGTCCTCTCGGGTGTAGCTGCATGCTGTGCGCTTTCCTGTGTATTCTGGTCTCTCTTTTAGGAATAGCTGTATTTCCTGTATTTTCGTAGATAAATATAGTGTTGGGAGGAGATTTCTGCCACCCTGCTCCCACCGCCATCTTCCCGCAAGTGAAGGCCCTTGTGTTTTATATAATTTCACATATTACATGTATTAAGGGATAATTTTCAAAAGTGATAAAATCATCACTTTTGTACAGACATTAACTCAATGATGAGAAAGCCAATAACATCTTACCAGTATTTGGGAATGTTGAAAGGAATATGCAAATGAAACAAAACTGACCTTTTCCACAGAGGGGGCGGAAATCAGTTGACTTTCCACCTAGCAGAATTTGCATGTCTATAGACAAGAATTATTTTGCATTGCTGTTATCTACCAGGTACAAAGCTGAAACCCGCAGAAGGGTAAGGAAACCCTAGAATCTTTTAGCCCAGAAGGGTGTGTCCAGACAAGGCATGGTTCTCCCTTGAAGTAGGAATTTTCCCTAAGTGTATCTCACATAATTTTTAGCTTTTTACCTTTTTTTCCAAGAAGATAGACCTTTTTATACTGCACAAAATAAATATTCAACCAAGTAAATTTAAAGATCTATTTGGTTTTATTAAGTAAGTCATGAATCAGGCAGCATCCCTTCCAGCAAGTAGAGAGATGCTCCTTTTGCAGCAAGGCAGCTGTGTCTGGGGGAGAGGGGAGGTCTCTCCCTGCGCACCAGGTGCAACTTCAAACTGGATGGGGGAGGGTTCTTGGCTCTGAACGAGAAAGAATTCTCGAGCAGGTGGGAAGAGTGTAGGGAAAGAAGGAATTCATTAGAGCTAGAGTAGTAATGAATGGCAGTGACCTTGCAGGCAGCTGAGGGCAGGAAAGTACAAAGAGAGGGAGCAGGCTTGCTCTGCCTTAAGCAGAACTTCTCAGCATAGGGAAATCTCCCTCGCCAGCTCCTGACCCTGGCTTCTCTTGTCTGTTTGGATCTGCACAGTGCAGGGACCAGCTCCTACCACCCCAGAATTCAGGAAGCCACGGAGCACGGGATGGAGTGAGATCATATTCTGAAAACATCCCAAAGAAGGGAGATTTTCAGGCAGGCTATGGCAGCTGCGATTCCATCAGGGCCACTTAGGTGACGGGAATCTGCAGGCCCAAATCTGAGCTCTCAGCAGCCTCTCCCTACTTATCAGGAGTAAAGCGGAGACTAAGTGAAGACTTGGAAAGAAAATGAAAATAGCAAAGAAACAAAGACACTTTCCGCTGGAAAACTGCAGAGAGACAAACGCAATTAAGTTGAGCTATGAGAAAGTTTTATTTTTATTTATTTATTTATTTAGGTATTGTTAATGTACAGTCACTTGAACATTATGGTTACTAGACCCCCTATTATCAAGCCCCACCCACATACCCCACTACAGTCACTGTCCATGGGCATACTAAGATGCTATAGAATCATTACTTGTCTTCTCTATAAGTACTGCCTTTCCCGTGTCCCCCACCGCTGCATTACCTGTGCTAATCCTAATGCCCCTTTTCCCCCCTTACCCCTCCCTTCCCACCCATCCTCCCCAGTCCCTTTCCCTTTGGTAACTGTTAGTCCATTCTTGGGTTCTGTGAGTCTGCTGCTGTTTTGTTCCTTCAGTATTTTTTTCTTTGTTCTTATACTCCACATATGAGTGAAATCATTTGGTACTTGTCTTTTTCGGCTCGGCTTATTTCACTGAGCATAATACCCTCTAGCTCCATCCATGTTGTTGCAAATGGTAGGATTTGTTTTCTTCTTATGGCTGAATAATATTCCATTGTGTATATTTACCACATCTTCTTTAGCCATGCATCTACTGATGGACACTTAGGTTGCTTCCATTTCTTGGCTATTGTAAATAGTGCTGCAATAAACATAGGGGTACATGTGTCTTTTTCAAACTGGGCTGCTGCATTCTTAGGGTAAATTCCTAGGAGTGGAATTCCTGGGTCAGAGAAAGCTTTATTTAAAGTTACTTAAAGAAAGGAAAGTGTAGGCACCCTCAGAAAGGAGGGATGCTGAAAGGCTGGGGGTTTCCTCTTTTAAGCATGTAACTCTGGGGAAAGGAAATCCTGGGGCAAAAATACCTCTAAAACCGAAATCAGTCAAAGGGAGAAATAAAGTTTAAAACCCGTTTATTGTTTACAAACTGCAATCCGGGGCTGTCTCTTTGCTGCTCATTTAGAACCAAGCAAGCACCTCCCCCTACCCTCTCAAGTTCAGATAAGCCAGCAGTTGCCCAGGTAAACACCCTTTGATATGGAGATGAACTAATTTCATCCACCCCTGAGGAACGCCTGTTGATATGCAGATGCACTAAAGCCAGGTGAGATATTCTGGAAATATTGCAATTTTACCCACAAAGCATTTTTCAGGAATGTGACAAAGGAACAGGGACTTGTTAAGTGGTCTCAAAATGCTTATCTCTGGTGAGAGACACCACCTCTCCTCTCCTCTGTTATCAGTCTTCCAGCTACTTCTGCAGAATAAACTTAACACAAGAAATTTATTGATCTGGTTCCTCCCCAGGATAGGGGCTTCCTTCTGGGAATGTCAGTTAAGACTGTTTGCCTTGTTTTAAAGTGGGTTGAGTTATTGTCTGTTTACCAAAGAATATGTTAGGGATCTTACCTCTTAATTCCCTGGTTTTTAAAATGGAATCTTAACCTTAAGATGGAATCCCTCCTGTTCTTACTATACTGTTTATATCTCAGCTTTTTGGAAAACGAATCATGATGCTGGTGTCCTGTCTCTGCCCTATATCATTTGAATTGCAGAAATAAAAGGTCTTTAAGGGTGCAGGGAGGAAGTTATTAGCAGGGAATCCGTTGTTTTAGGCAAGGACATCCTCCTACAGGGGACAGAAGGAGTCTGTCAGTAAATTTCCTAGTGCTAACCAGGAAATTCCATGTTGACTGACAGAAGGTTACTTCCTGGGGAGTGAAATTACAGTTAGGTCAGATGTTCAGTCTTGTTTTGCTGACTAAGGACTATTACCATGAGTGACTCCATCTTTGGGCCTGTCGTTCTTTTTTTAACAATACCCACCAGCGATTATCACACTGCAAAATCCAGCCTGAATGAGGCTACAGAACAAAGGACCTAGTTTCTTCAATAAGAAGAAAAATACAAGATGAAGGGGAACTCCAAAAGAAGAGACTTTAGAAGCATCCCAACTGTCTGCAAGTTGAGGCCCTCATTTGGATCTTAATCCAAATAAACCTCAAAAAGCAACAAAGGGCATGGATAATTGGGAAATGTGATCATTTGACTATTTGGTGATATTAAGAAACTATTGTTGATTTTGTGCATGTGAAAATGGAATTGTGCAGAAGGAGGAGGTGAAAGGCAGGATGTTTACATTTATAAAGTTTTCCATTTATATTTGCAAGGTGGGAGTCTGAGTAAAATTGGGCAGAGCTCCTGACAAAATAGTCCAGGAGTGATGGAGTCAGTGAGCTGTGGGTTTGGAAGCAGCTCTGAAGAGTACAGGCCTTGAAGGCACCTAAGTGAGCTGACAAGGGCCTAATCCCTCTGATGGCAGCTAGTTGAGTAGCCTAATTGTTCAGATAAATGGATTCTTAGCAAGTTCCTGAGAGAAACTAGTTGTTTGCCCCTCCATTTTCCCAGAATAAGGTTCTGGGGACACAGCATGGCACAAGTCATCCTGATGGAAACTGAGCTGAAGGTTGCAAATGGCTTTGGTCCTCAACTCTTGGTGTATTCCTCCCCCCCCACACACACATAAATGGTACAATATGTATCTTTCAACAACTGGTTCTTGTCACTTAAGAATTATTGCTACATCACAGTCCCTAGATCTTCTGCTGCAGGTCATTCCACAGTACCAGTGCACTGTGGAATGCATAGTTTATATATGGCCATTCACTTTGGTTCAACGTTTCACAATTGAAAATATGCTGCAGTTAATATCCTCTGCTATGCTGTCTTGCTTCCCTCTGTGGGTATTTCTCCAATATAGATACCCAGAGGTGGAATTGTTGGTTTGCAGAGATCCACTTTACATTTTATTTAAATGTTAATAGCTACTGCCAATTGTTCTAGATATTAGTTATCCAATAAATTACACTGTAGCCAAACAGCTTCAAACAATAATAAACAAGCATTACTTTCATCTTTTGTGGGTCAGGAATTGAGTAGAGATTTAGCCAGCTTCTGGCTCTCAAGGTCCCTGGCAGATGTCAGACTTCTTGTAGTCCTCTGTTAGAAATGGCATAAAACTGAATGTGATTTGCTCCCAGAGGAATTAACGTTTAACAAAAGGGCATTGACAGGAAGACTACATGTCTGAACACTTACCAGGGAGTCACTCTGGCTGGGAGGGGGAGGGAGATTAAGAAAGAGTGGGCTGTGTTACTTCAAAAAAAAAATGCAGAGAAGTTTTGAACCAACCAATAAAATTAAGACAAATGTAAAGAAAGCCTAGTAAGAATATCCCTTCTTTAGGCGACATCTGGGAGAGAATGTGAACCCTGTAGCACTCAGCCAATGAGGAACCAGGGGAGGGACTCAGAGAGCTAAGGAATAAATTGCTTGTTGTAATCCCCCTGAGTGTGCCTGCTCATCAGACACCCGATCTTGTAAGACCACCACTGAAGTCTCGCTCCACTGTTCTTTGTCTTTGTGTCCACGTCTTGAGTTTGGACCAGTGGGAGTATTTCTCACACCTCTGAAGGCCTGGCTGGGACTGGAGGCTCTGCTTCCATGGTAGCCCACTCAGAGCTGGCAGGTTGGGGCTGGTTTTGACAGAGGTGTCTATTCCATGGAGGCCTCTCCTCAGGGTTACTGCAGCGTCTGCATGACACTGCAGCTCACCTAACTGAAGACAGGGTAAGCCACAAGCTGCAATGCCCTTTATGACGCGACCTTGAAAAGCACTCGCTTTTACTCTGCCTCACTCTGAGACTTAGAAGCTAGTCACTAAGTCCAGCCCCCGTTCAGGGGGAGGAAGATTGGATCTTACCATTTGAAGGGAGGAGTCAGAATTTGCACACGTTTACAAACCACTGTACACTCCAAACTGGTCGTTCAATTTACATTCCCATCAGTTCCCACTCTCACCAACCGGCACTTGATCTCGTCCTATTTTATATGCTGCCATGTTGATGATGACAAAGACTCTCCTTGTCCAAGCTTTAGTCAGCTCCTTTTGAGACAGGGACCATGGGCTTCTGGGAAAAACAGAGTAGGGTCAGGGCCTCTGAGAAAAACAAAGCAAGATAATCCACTGTGAGATTTGCTCTGGCCTGCTGGGGGGCCCAGTTTATTTTTCTGACTTTACCCAGGTGCTGCTTTTCTTCCTCCCACCCTAGTCAAGTGATTTGCCACCTGGTCAGTTTAACAAGTGAGCCCAAAACAAACAGGAAGGATTCCATCTTGAAAATAAAATTTCATTTAAAAACCCAATTTGTTAAAAAGTAACTTTCTTAACATACTCTTTAACAAACAGGCAATAACTCAGTCCACTTTGGGAGCAAAGCAGGCAGTCTTCAGTGATTTGCTCCCGACCAGGAAGCTGCTATCCTGTGAGGAAATCAGAGCAGTAAATTTCTTGTAAATAACCAGGAAAACTAATAAGAAACTTAATGTTTCTTCAAAGATAAACATTTGGGACCGCTTAGCAGGTGTACATCCCTAGCCCTTTGTCTCTCAACCACCACCTATGAAACCCCTAGACAGTGCACCACTCCAGGGCTTTCTTTTCCCTTTTAGCCAGGAGCTCTGTCCTCTCACTTTATCTCTAAATAAAAACCTCTGCCTTGCTCTACCTTGAGTGTTTCCAAAGTTCCTTCTTCTACTCCAGGAACAAGAACCCCAGCATCACTTTGAATCCTCTTTTTGACTGGCCTTGACCTTGACCCCTTTGGCCTGGCTGGGTCATTTATAGCAAAGGATTCTGCAAAATCAGTTTAAGGAGAATTCTCCCCATGCCTGAAATTTGATCAAATCTTCATTCCCCACCTTTGGTTATCTTGTTAGGCCAGTTTAGCAAGAATCCCCCTCCTTTGATGTCTCTTCTTAGCAATTTTCTATCCACCAACCCCCTCTGTCTGCTCCTTGGCTATAAATCCCCAGCTGTCTTTGCTGTATTCAGAGTTGAGCCCCATCTCTTTCCATACTGGCATGCTCCTACTGCAATAGTCTTAAGTCTTTCTTTTTTACCAAGTGTCAAAACAATTTTTTCCTTAATAATATGTGAAACTGTGGTGTATCATTTGCATTTCCTGATTAGTAATGAGACTGAACTCTACTTTTCTTTGTTTACATTCCCTGGGCCATTCCCTACTGTTTCCAATAAATGTCCTTTACCATTTTTCTGGCTGGTTGACTTTCTAATTAGTGACTCTTAGAAGTTCCTTATATATGCTGGATAATAATCCTTTTTCCATTATATGTGTTGCAAATATATTCACTGATATATTATTTGTATTTCCTTTACTTTCCTGATGTTGATGCTTGTAAGTCCAGGGAGAGGAAATCCCAGGGTAAAATACCTCTAAAAAGTCAAAGCGAGAAACAGTTTAAAATACGTTCACTGCTCACAAGCTGCAGTCCCGGGGCCGTCTCTCTTTCCTGCTCCAGCAGAAGCAAAATCGGCCCTCCCCCTCACATCTCAGGTACCTATAAGCCCTCTGTTGCCCAGGTAATTACCCATTTATATGGAGATTAACTTCTCTCCACTCCTGAGGAATGATGCAAATGTACTAAAGCCATACTTCTTTTCACCTCTGAAGCCTATTGATATGCAGATGTACTAAAGCCAGGCGAGATATTTTGGAAATTAATTACAGTTTTACCCACAATGCTTCTCCCAGGTATTGAATTATTTGTTCTTTTTTTAAAATTATAAACTTCTTAATTGAAGGATAGTTGATATACAACATTCATTAGATCAGTTTCAGGTATACAACATAGTGATTCAATAGTTATCTGCATTAAAGGCTCACTCCAGTAAGTATAGTTCCTGTCAATGCACAAAGATAATACAATATTATTGACTATGTTCCTTATGCTGTACTTCCA
>JAVSCE010007417.1:0-119472 GCA_032199065.1 Smutsia gigantea | reverse complement strand
GGTAAGGAGGCGGCGGGAAGCGGCTGTGGTGGGGGGGCAGGGAGCTGGGGGTCGGCGCGCAGGGCGCAGGCGGGAGAGCCTCGTCGCCCTGGCATCGATTTGGGTAGGGCCGACTCAAGTACCTCCTCGGACTCGCCGTCTTGGGGAGTAGAGACTGGGACTGGACACGCCCCCCTCCCGGGGTACTCAGGGAAGTTATCCAACCCAGGGGCAGGGAGCCCCGTATTTGAGGGTGACCTGACATAACCTGGCAGCAGGATGATTGTTCTGAATGAGACACGCGGGCCTGAGAAGGCAGCCGTTTCTATTCTGGAAAACATGCCCAGAAAAGCTCCCAAGACACATCTCTGGGTAACAGAGCACCCCCTATTATGATACCTCTAAACAGTAGGTGCCAGAAGAAACTGAGTGGTAACCTTTGCTTCTGCAACTGTCATTTCTGCTAAAATCTCAAGGCCAGGATATAATATCCCAAGGGAGCTCTGGAAGCTGGAAAACTAGAGAACTAGGTTGAAGTGGGTGGAGGGGTGTTAGGGAGAAGAGAGCCGGTCACTAGAGTGGGAAGAGCTGGACTCAGGAAGCTCAGAAGGGTGCCCTGTGGTTTCCTGTCCAGGCAGCTCAGGGATTTGGAGACGGGGGTGCAGCTGCTTGACTCCTTAACAGAAAAATAGGCAAAGAAAATGGAGATGATTTCTCAGCATTCATAACTTTCTTCCATCCCACTTCTGGCTAGGCCCCCACTTCTGGCTAGGATGCAATGGCACAGCCCCCCCGGCTGAGCCGCTCTGGTGCCCCCCCCCTTTGGGACCCAGCTCCCCCTGCTCCCACCTCAGGCCCCAGGCCCCGACTTTGGGAGGGTCAAGATGTGCTGGCCAGATGGACAGATGGGCTGCTATACTTGGGGACCATCAAGAAGGTAAGGCCTTTGACCTCTGTCCTGTTACCTTTTCCCCATTCCCCTTATCTAGTTTTGATTCCTATTACATCCTCTGTACTCACCCATTCCAGGTGGACAGTGCTCGGGAGGTGTGTCTGGTCCAGTTTGAGGATGATTCTCAGTTTCTGGTTCTATGGAAAGACATTAGCCCTGGTGAGACCCAGAGTCTTGAGAAGAGTGTGCCTCCTATGAAAAATAGAAACCTGGCTTGGGGGACAGAAAGGGACTTCGGGAGAAGCCCCCTGACACTGTGTTCCCTCACAGCTGCCCTCCCTGGGGAGGAACTCCTCTGCTGTGTCTGTCGCTCTGAGACTGTGGTCCCTGGGAACCGGCTGGTCAGCTGTGAGAAATGTCGCCATGGTGAGAGAGCAGGACACCGGAATGGTCGTATTTGGCCCTGGGCTTTCCAGGTTGCCTCTGACCCTTCCCTCTAGCACTGGTCCTTAGGCCACCTGCTCCAGCCAGTCTCCTCAACCCTGTAACCTTTCTCCTTTCCAGCACAGAGGCAGCGTGGAATGGGGCTGTGTGAGCTTTGCAGGTAGAGGGCAGTTCAAATATGCCCTTTTCTAACCATATGACCTTGGGCAAGTTCCTAACTTCTAGGAGGCTCAGTTCCCTCACCTGTAAAATAAGGGTAATACAGCCACCCCAGCGGGAGTGTGGTCAAGCATTCAATGAGGATAAGACTCTTCCTATCCCAGTACTTAGCACACACAAATATGCAGTGTGATAAATGGTCTGTCATCAATATTATTATTCAGCTTATCACCAGGACTGCCACGTTCCAAGGGCCCCAGCCCCTGGAGAAGGAGAAGGCACATCCTGGGTCTGCCGTCAGTGCGTCTTCGCCATCGCCACCAAGGTAAAGGCACCTTCCTGTGAGAACCTCTCACCCAGAGCCTCTCCCAAGCCTTTCCATCCCCCACCCCTCTGAAGCAGGCTGCCTGTTCTGTCTCCCCAGAGAGGGGGTGCACTGAAGAAGGGCCCCTATGCTCGGGCCATGCTGGGCATGAAGCTCTCCCTGCCGTATGGACTAAAGGGCCTGGACTGGGACGCTGGACATCTGAGCAACAGGCAGCAGAGCTACTGTTACTGTGGTGGCCCTGGGGAGTGAGTAATGAAGGGCAGGGGTTAAGGGATGAGTCATACGGTGAGAGGGACTCACAGGGAATGAAGGGGAGTGCTGAAGGGGGTGAGGGTAGGTGGTGAGCAGAGTTTGGGACAGTTAAGGGGAAAGTGTCTGGAGGTCACTAGTACTGTGCTCCCATCAGGTGGAACCTGAAAATGCTGCAGTGCCGGAGCTGCCTGCAGTGGTTCCATGAGGCCTGCACCCAGTGTCTGAGCAAGCCTCTCCTCTATGGGGACAGGTGAGACCAGGGCAGACTCCTCCAGGAGCCCAGGGAGCCCTCTTGCTCTGCTCTGCCCTCTGTTACCCCACATCTGGCTCAGATCCATTGTCTTCCCAACCTCAGCTTTCCTCACCCGTGCACCCATTCTTGCTGTGAGTCCTTGTAGCATAAGATGGTTGTCCTGTATAAGGTGTGTTTTCTTCCTCTTGCCCATGTCCAGGTTCTATGAGTTTGAATGCTGTGTGTGTCAGGGTGGCCCTGAGAAGGTCAGGAGGCTACAGCTTCGCTGGTGAGCTAGGTTGGGTACCACCTCAGTGTACCCCCATCTCAGCACCTCCAGTATTTCACTCTGCATGCCCCAATCTCCCACCTCATGACTCCCCTGGCTTCTACAATCTTGACAACTCAGTGTTGTTTCCCCAGGGTGGATGTGGCCCATCTTGTCCTCTATCACCTCAGCGTTTGCTGTAAGAAAAAATACTTCGATTTTGACCGTGAGATCCTCCCCTTCACCTCTGAGAATTGGGACAGTTTGCTCCTTGGGGAGGTAAGGTGTAGTGAAGCTTTTGGGGTTAGGGTGGAACAAGAAGATGTGAAGGAAAGGTGGTGGGGGCTACAGCTTCTTGACCCCATTTTCCTTCTGCTCTCCCAGCTCTCAGACACTCCCAAGGGAGAACGTTCTTCCAAACTCCTCTCTGCTCTTAACAGCCACAAGGACCGGTAAGTTGGAGGAAGGCTCAAAAGAGATGGAGATAGGGGTATGGAAGCCTGGGAGGGGAGGGGCTGCCAGCCACTTGGAAGATCATCTCTGAAACAGACTAATGGCCTAAGAGGGTCCCTTTTCTACAGCACTGACCCTGTATTATTTCTTTCCTTACCCCAGTTTCATTTCAGGGAGGGAGATTAAGAAGAGGAAATGCTTGTTTGGTCTCCATGCTCGAATCCCTCCCCCTGTGGAGTCCCCTACTGGAGATGGAGCCCCCACCAGGTCACTGGTCCAGGGGGGATGGGGAAATTCTCAGGGTATTAATTTGGGGTGTATGTATGGAGATGGGGAGGTCTTTGGGGGTGTCCGGGAGGGGGCTGGGGGGATAAGGAGGCCTCTTACAGCTTCCCTTCAGGGCAGGGCCCTGGGGGAGGGGTCTCACGTCCCCTGGGGAAGCGCCGGAGGCCGGAGCCAGAGCCCCTGAGGAGGAGGCAGAAGGGGAAAATGGAGGAGCTGGGGCCACCCTCAGCAGTGCGCAATCAGCCCGAGCCCCAGGAGCAGAGGGGGCGGGCTCATCTACAGAGGGCACTGCAGGTACGGGGGGGCAAGAGGGACCCCATGGGGCAAATGGTGGTGTGGGAAAGAATCAAGGATTCTGTCTTAGTCCTGTGCTCCCTCTTCCAGGGCTCAGTGTCTCCACCAACCCCCAGCCCTAACCAGAGTTACCAGGGCAGCAGCGGCTACAACTTCCGGCCCACAGATGCCCGCTGCCTGCCCAGGTCAGTACTCCTCCACCCTCCAACCAGATATGCTCCCTTGGAATCTGTCCTCCAGTTGTCTACAACCTCTGGATGTCTTCACCCAGAATTCTTTTCCCTCTCCTTTTTCCATGGCTACCCACTTCTTGTCCTTGTCTTAGAAAGACTTCTAGAACCAATGTTTGATCCCTAGTTTTCCAGGGATGGTGGTTCCTTGGGGGTAGTGTTTGAGCTCTGCCCTTCTCAGAGGAGAGGGCCTGTCCCCCTGCTTCAGGTCATGACTTTCCTCCTCCCCAACGCCAGCAGTCCCATCCGGATGTTCGCTTCCTTCCACCCCTCTGCCAGCACCGCAGGGACCTCTGGGGATGGTGAACCCCCAGACAGGTGAGCTTCTACCCCTTTACCTGTGATAGTCTTCTTCACATCTGTGTTCTTAAGTTCCTCAGTCTCTAACCATTTCTTCATTCCTCTGATTCATGTGTGGCCTCCATTTCTGGACAGTCCTTATCTGCATCTAGACTCACAGTTGCCTTCTCTCCCTAGGTCACCCCTGGAACTTCACATTGGTTTCCCCACAGATGTCCCTAAAAGTACCCCCCACTCGATGACTGCCTCATCTTCCTCAGTCCCAGTCCCCTCCCCCAGTCTTCCTAGACGCTCAGCAACCCCTTCTCCCCTGTGCCGTAGTTTGTCTCCTGGGACTGGGGGAGGAGTCCGAGGTGGGGTTGGCTACCTGTCTCGAGGGGACCCTGTCCGGGTCCTTGCTCGGAGAGTACGGCCTGATGGCTCTGTGCAGTACCTGGTTGAGTGGGGAGGTGGGGGCATCTTCTGAACAGCCTGCCTCTGCCCACCTCCTCATGCACACACACATACACCGGCACTTTCATACCCTGACCTCTGACCTCACCTACAGCTGGGATGTACCTGGAGAGGTAGGGGGTATCTCTCCCTACTGCCCAGGCTGGAATCCAGGTGGGGGATTGGGGAAGAGGCTCTCTTCTCTACTTCCTTCATGATTCCTGACTCTTTTCCCATCCCTCTTCCCATTTCCTTTGATGTTATTTTGTTACAGCTTTTTAAATATTTTTTAAAATTATTTAACCCCTGGGGATGGAAACTGAGGGAGGGAGGAGAGAGATGATAAAGGATCCCAGATTCTGTATGATTGAAATAAAGATAAATAAACAAGTCTAGCAGTCTTAAGTCATTTTGGAAGATAAGGACACAGAAACGACAAGCACTTCTAATCTTCCTGACCAAGTTCACATACATGGCAAGGAAAAAGGCAACAGGCAGACTCCAAAGGTAGGATTTATTAGGGGCCCAGTCATCACCTGGAAGTCAGAAAGCACTGATGTATATGAGGGGAACAGGACTCATCACGGTAGTACTGTGCTGGAGTCAGAAACTGACTCTGTAACCTGACGCACCCAGTGCAGGTATGGGGAGTTCCCCTGCTCCACAGGCAATGCAATCACCTCAGCCACTTCATAAGGGTGCACAGAACTGCAAAACAAATGGGGGGATCACTCGAAGATTTACCCAAAGGAACCCACCCCCTCGGACTGCCCAGCAAGTCCCACCCCATAGTATACACTCATCCTTGCCCAACTCAAAGTTCTCACCGGACAAAATCTGTCAAAGCTGGAACCAAGGAACTCTGGGTTTTAATCATCTAAAGGGTGAAAACAAACACGGTTGAAGCAAGAGATGGGATTGACTTCAGGATTTCAGATGAGGGAAAAGGGTCGTAAGGGTCAAGGAATTAAGGTTTGGTTGGGTGGGGGGATGTTTCTCACCATCAACACCTCACTATCCTCCTCAGTCTTTCCTTTCCACTCGTAGCTGAAAAGGTCAGGAAAAGAGTGTTGTCAGAGCAGATTTCCCCCAAGGAGAAATAGCCAGTCAGACCACAGGGGTAAGTTAACCCCCCAACAACTATGACTCACATGGATGTAATCTGAGGGATAAGGTTGACGCAAGCTGCCAGGCGCTTCTCCACCACAGCCCTGAAGGTGAAAAGACAGCTCCATTCAGAGCACCCCATGACCCGAATATTTTGCACTGGCAGCTCAGAGATAGGTTTCCAAAGCTGGAGCAGGCAGGAAGCTGCAGGAGGGACGCTTCTCTCCCACCCTCAACTCTCGCCTCATGATTACCCTTCCTCGCTCCACACTGAGGTTCCCACCTGGCGATCTCCTTGGCGACCTTCTCGTTGGGGCAGGTAACAAAGGCTGCTGAGACCGAGCCGGGGACATAGCTGGAGCCCGAGGCCGAAGAGGGTTGGGACGGGGGGCTTCCTGAAGCCATGGACAGCAGGGCTCGGGGTAACAACAGAAATCGGGAGGCCACAGGCAGCAGCGCTGGCATCCAAAGAAGCGACAGGAGCAGAGCGACCTGAGAGCAGGTGAACTCGATGTCTCCCCACTAATACCCCAGGAAATTGCACCCCGAGAATCCACTGAGTGGATAAGCACTCAGGCTCCGCCCTCTCCTGCATCCCGAAAGAAGAGGTCCCTGACGCTAGGAGAAAAACTTGAAAAATTAAGGCAAAGACTTTTCACTGCCCCCTCAGGAGCCAACCTCCGAGATTTTAGGTGCGATCAGTGGTCGAGGCTTCGAGGACCGTAAGGGGTCGGGCTGGTCACTCACCCCTCCGCCGAGCAGGATTGCAGGAGCCCGCCCCCACCTCATGCAGCCTTTGCTAGTACAGGAGGGTTGAATACCGAAGCTCACAAGTAACACCGGGAAGTGACCCCAAACCCAGGAAAACCCGCCTCTTACCTGGGCTACAGACACGTGATAAGAAAACAGCTCAAACCACGTGACAGCAGAATCCAGACCACCCGAACCTCCAGAGCCAGCCAATCACGGTTCTCACGTGGCCATATTTGCCCCGCCTCCTGGTGGGGGAGGAGCTAAGGACCTGACCAATCGACAGCTGAAATTGCAGAAGTGCACGGAAAAAGCTTTCCCGTTTCCGTATAAACCGGAAACGGCCTATGGCAGGTTGAG
This sequence comes from Smutsia gigantea, assembly GCA_032199065.1. Classification (NCBI taxonomy): domain Eukaryota; kingdom Metazoa; phylum Chordata; class Mammalia; order Pholidota; family Manidae; genus Smutsia; species Smutsia gigantea. The sequence goes on along the minus strand of JAVSCE010007417.1, from coordinate 112,707 downwards.
CGGAGCCGCAGCGGCGTTCCACTGTCACGTGAGGGGGCCGGTCCCCCTCAGGCAGCGGGCGGAACCTCAGTGAGCTACGCGAAGGGGCCAATCGCAGGCCAGCCGCGCAGGCCACATGATGAGAGAGCTGCCGCTAGGAAAGGGGGGCTGAAGACCCCGCAGATTCCGTGTATCAGGTTGTGGAGTAGGGAGTGATCCTTAAATCCCAGAATGTGCTTAGTAATAGCCCCTAATCTGTTCCCGAGGCCTTAAGGAGTGGGAGGGTCTGAGAAGATTAAATTTCAGGGAGTGAAGAGAGCGCCCCCTGCATAAGACTGCCATTTGCTTGGGTTTGGGAACAATGATAATCTTGAGAAGCCATCTGTCCCTGGGTAGGGGTAGTGATTAGGCAGGCAAGGGCAGGGCAAGACGATGGCCCGGTGAGGATAGATGCATTTTAAAGGACAGAGTGCGACCCTGTGAATGGGATAGAGGATGATGAAAATGGGACTGAGTGTCTCAGCCTTACTGAAACTCCAGGCAGGAGACAGACAGTGATTTGGGGGTGGGGGTGGGGGCTGCAGATTGGGGATAAGAAGATGACACTAAGAAGTAGTGATGGCCCTTTTGTCCCTTAGTCCTCTACTATTTCACTCTCCACTATTTTACCGCTCAGCCTTGGGTCTCCTCCTCTGTTATAACCCATCCCCCTAAGAGCCAGGACCTGCCCTACATAACTTCCCTGGGGCCCAAGCACATCCAGTGACCCAAAAATGGAGAGAGGGGCCAATGACAGGAGAAAGTGGTGGGAGGAGGCAGCAAAGAAAGACTTTTGCCACCCCCCCTACCCAGGATTCCCCCTCCCTCCAAGATTTGGGTTCTCTGGTCTGCTGGGTGGGTGTGACTGGGTGTTTCACAGGCTGATGTCAGATTTCTCTCATAACTACCTCCGTGGGTTTGGGCATCTCAGATCTCTGTCTTTGGGTTTGGAGTTTGTCTCTACTATAGATCTTTGAGGGTCTTAGAGTATTTGCATTGGGATCTTTCTCAACATTGAGTTTCCTTCTTTTTTTCTGTTTTGGGGGTTTCTGTGTTCTTGAGTCCTTCATCACTCTCCACAGCCTTTCAAACTATGAGTTTGGGGTCTCTGAGTTCTCCATCTCTGGGCTAGCTGAATGTCTTTCTCTCCCTATTCTCTGCCCTCCCTCCACCCCTCTGGAGTTTCTCTAAGTTATCAGTCTCTGAATCTTCAGTTTCTTTTTTCTGAGACCTAAGTCTGGGGTCTCTGAAATCTCACTCTGGGTCTGAGTTCTCTAAGACCTAATTTTAGGTCTGGGTTCTTTTTGAATCTGTCTCTCTTTTTCTTTGAGTTTAGGTCTCAGGTCTTCATCCCTGAAGTCACCATCTGAATCTGGAGTCTAAGATTTCTGTGGCTATGGGGAACCTTTCTGAGACTGGACACTCAGGTTTTGACCTTTGAGCCCTCTCTCAGGAAGTAGCTGGGGTCTTTTCTTCCGAGATTGGGGTCTCTTTTCCTCTAGATTTTGGGTCTGTGCCTTAGATTAACACCCCCGACACACACATCCAGAGCTGCAAGATATCTTTCTCTGTGGGTCTGGGGTCTCTTAGTCTCAGGGTCTGCGGTCTGCATCTTTAGAGCTGCTCTCTGTCTCTCTGGTGTGTTTTTGAGTCAGGGGTCTCTCTCTGTGGTTCTGGTTGAGTAGGGGTGGGGGCTGCAGAGTCTCTCTCTCCTCCTCCTCCTCCTGCTCTCTCCTCTCTCGCTTGCTTGCTCCCCCGCCCCCCTCTCTCTCTCTCTCTCCCTCTCCCGGCTGCCGCTGCTGCTGTTGGCTCCTATTCTCCTCCTCCTCCTCTTCTCTCCTCCTCTCCGCTCCTCTCTGCTCCTCTCCTCCTCTCTCCTCCTCCTCCTCCACCTCCTCCTCCTTCTCCCCCTCTCTCTCCCCCTTCTTTTTCTCTTTTCTTTCTCCCCCGTTCCCCCCCCCCGCCCCTACCCCCCAGGCCTGATGAGCAGGTCTCGTGCTTCCATCCATCGGGGGAGCATCCCCGCGATGTCCTATGCCCCCTTCAGAGGTAGGTGGTGAGGGGAGGGGGAGGGCCAGTTGGGAGGGCAGGGAGGAGGGGCAGGGCTGGGGGGGCTGTGCAGAGCCAGGGCCAGGAAGGGGAGCAACTGAAATGGAGGGAGAGAGGACGACAGGGAAGGCAGGAATGGGAGCACTGGGAAAGGAGGGACTGGAGGCCAGAGGATAGGGACAGGTGGGAGCCGGAAGGGCCAAAACAGGCCTTTGGGGGTGAGGGGGAAATGATGAAGGGGAAAGAGATCACCAGAAAGGGTAGGAAGATAGAAGGCTAGGGTTGGGGGAAGAGAAGCAGAGATAATTTGGAGGTGGGAGCTGAGGAAAATATCAAGGAAATAGAAGGACAGAGCCTTAGGACAGGGGCCAGGAGGGAAAATGAAAACATAGGGGTGAAAAAAGAAGCCAAGAAGATGGGGCTAGAATATGGTGGTGGGGGGCTCAGAATGGTAGGGGGTAGAAAAAAAGGAGATGGAAGGAGAGAAGAAGGGGCCAGATGGAGAAAGAGGGAGGAAGGGGAGGGGGGAGGAATGAGGGTCCAGATGGAGGGAAGAGAGGAGAGAGAGGGAATGGGTTGGGGGAGGAGAGACAGGGCAGGGGGAGGGCCAAATTATGTGTGTGTTTGTTGAGGCGGGGGAGGGGGCAGTACAAGTAAGACTGAGAGCTGGGAGTAGGGGGCAGGTTAGGACCCTGCCCCAAACTCTGACCCTTACTAAGGCCCTCGACCGGTGAAATGTAATCTCTGGGGTCTTATTTCCTCCCTTCACTTCACCACTTTGCCCCCTCCCCCACATTCAATCCTTATTTCCATTCCCCCTCCCTCCTCTGATGTCCATCACTTATATCTTTCCCCCCATATGGTGTCCGTTCCTTATATGAGTCCCCGCTCTGTCCTTCCCCTATATCAGTCCTTTTTCTTTGCCTCTCTTCAGTCTGAGAGTTGCCTTATATGTCTATCACCTTTTCACCCTCTCATTCATGACACCCTTGTCCTAGTACCCCTGTTAATTCCCCCTCATTTCCTCTTCCCATGTGTAACTGGGTCCTTCTGGTATATTCCTTGACCCTAGGGATTTACCATCATTTCTGACTCCTTTTCTCTTAGATCCATCCCTGTGATTTGTACTGCAGCCCAGCCTCTGGTCCCTATCCCATTCCCCATTTTGTCACCACAAGTATGTGCCTACCCACTTTACCCTAACACTCCAGCTTTTATCAGCTGTTCCTCTTTTCTTGTCTCCTCTACTTCGTGGAATGTTGGAGATTTGGAGAGCAAAAATACAGGTTTTGATGGTTGAATCAGGGCCTAGAAGACATCTCCATCTGAGCCCTGTGGAATTTCTCATCCCAGTAAATCTTTCCTCTTTGTCAGCCATGTTCCTGTGTCCCTTCCTTGCATCTGCTCGCAGAATCATCCTACTTAAGTCCAGACAGTGTGTGTGTATGTGTGTTTTTCCAGAGTTGCCCCTAAGCTAAGTTCTCTGGGTTTTTCCCTGCTCCCAGGAGGAAGGTGCCTTCTGAAGTCTAACCTGCCTCCCGTGGCTGCAGCCTAAACCAAGCCCTCCTGTAATGATTATGTGTATCAACAGACTTCTCCTCTGGGGGTCCTCAGAGTCTGAGTGGGCATGTTGCCTGCAGAGTCTGCAGTCTCAGAGGCTAGGGTTTGGCGATCTCTGTGGCTAGAGGTTATTGGTTAGAGTCTCCTAGATGGCATTGAGATAGTGAAAGTTTCAAAGTATTGGGGTTTGTAGATGTCTATATTCTGGGAGTTCATCTCTGACACTGATCTGATGGTTGGGTAAATTTGAAAAGATGTTTGTAGACAGAAAGGGGCTTGATTTTTCAAAACTCCTACCATGGTATTCAGTTAGAATGAAGCTCAAAGACCACCTCCTTTCCTGCAATATACCCATGATTAATTATCCTGTAACGGCAAAAGAATTTGACTTCTCTTCCTCTAAACTCTCTCTTTCACTCTGGATAACTTAAGCCTATTTTCTGTAACTTTGATGTGACCAAGTTGATTTCTCCCACTTTCATAGGGCCTGTCCCCTGTGTCCCTGTGATGGCATGTGGCAGTTTTCAGGGATGGGGGCATGGGAAGAGCAATAGCAAATTGAGGAAGGAGGAGACTGGGGACATCTCTAAGCATGGGCAATCCTTGGTCTGCTGTTCATTTCTAGAAGTTTTGTCCCTATTCCCACCTAGCTATAGTCTTTGGAGAGCCCCCCTATGTCACAGGCCTGGATCATTCATTCTCTTCTCCCCTCTTTCTTCCTCAGCTCCTCACTGTGCCTTGGAGAAGTTCCTAATCTGTGGTGTTGGTTCTCATCCTGTCCATGAAGACTAGGTGGGGAGGCAGGGTAGTATGGAGTCTTTGATTTCTGGGCATGGAATAAGGGAAGAGATCAATTCAGTCTGTATTCACTTAAACAAGGGCATATTTCCTGCCTCCTCACTCCCTGGCCCCTCCACAGTCAGATGCCGACAAGATGCATCCTCCCCCTACCGCTGGAAGAATGAGAACCTTCCCCAAAGGATGAGTAGGGTTGGGCTAGAGGAGAAGGGAGAAGAGGTTAGAGGAGAGGCAGGAAAGGAGACCCTCTCATGTCTTTGACTCTGTGAACAGGTAAGCTTCTTCACTTCCTCTCTTTTCCAGATGTTTAGCTCTCAGGATCTCATGACCACCTTTCTACACCCCAGACCCATCCCTCTTTCCTGCAGCTGCACAGTTTTCCTCTTACTCTAGTGCAGATGGGTGTTGCCATCTTCCAAGTCCTTGTCTTCTGCAGCTATCTGGATGTGCTTCCTTTTCCCAGACACCTGCCACCAACATCTTTGTGTGTTTTTCTTCTGTCAGTTTTGCTGCTTCCTCCACCTTCTTATTTTTTTGAAGTGGATGGAAAACTTTATCTTTCTCTGCCTCTGAACTTGTATGCTCTCTGTCATGTTATGATTCCCCTCCCTGAACCACCCCTCTGTATTTCTTTTCCCAAGTCTGCAGAGCCCTCTGTGATGTGATTCCCCTCCCCTCTTTCCCTCATATAGAGAGGCTTATCTTCTGCTCATTTAACCTTACCATGTGCCTCGCCCCCATCTGTGAGCTCCTCAAGGAGGGTGGGGTCCCCTTCCCCTACTTCGTGGACTCTCTTCTTGCCATTTTAGGCATGGTATTCCAAATGCATAGAATCTCCCTTACTGCTTCTGTGTGTCTCTGTCCCCCAGATGTACGGGGACCCCCTATGCACCGAACCCAATACGTTCATTCCCCATATGATCGTCCTGGTTGGAACCCTCGGTTCTGCATCATCTCGGGGAACCAGCTTCTCATGCTGGATGAGGATGAGGTGAGCAGGGTGGAAAAGTTGGGAAAAGATCTCTGGGTAGCATGGGAGAATGTGGAGAGAAAGATGGGGAGAAGGCAAAGGAGAGAGAAACATTTGCACACAGTCAGAAAGGGGTGGCCATTGAGATTTGAGTTGGAATGTGAAAAGGGGTAAGCATTCTCTCACCTTGGCCAGGGGATCTTTCAGGGCCATGTGCAGTGTTGGGGAGATGTGGGGGGTGGCTCCTGTTTTCACCTTGCCTATTTTGTGAGATAGGATGGGAAAGGGAAACTGCAGGGCTTGGAGAAGGTGTAAGGAAACTGACTCCTCCCCCACTGAGCAAGACCCATCACCACTCCCACTCCTTTCCCCATCACAGGGCAGAGTGCTGGAAGAAGGAATTGAAGGACTCAGAGAAAAGACAGGGGAGATTGGGGTTTTTGGGAAATGGGAGAGGTCTGGAGGGTACTGAGAGAGATGGCAGAGGTCAGTGGATGTTGGCATGGATGGCAGGGAAGACTGGAAAGATGCAGAGACTCTGAGAAGGCTTTCACAAGGGACGTCAGAAGGAATGTAGTGGGGGAGATGCCCTGGGAACAGGGGAACTGGGAGGATGGGAAGTTGTGTAAAGGAGTAAGAGTGGGAGAGGAGCAGGAACTAGCCAGAGTGAAGGACAAGAAGTGACCAGAGGGTTCTGGTAGGAAGTGGTGGCCATGCAGGGCGGCTAGAGCCAGGGGAGGGTGGGTTCTGATTAGGAGCTGGGGCAGCAGTGGAGGGTCCATCAGAGGAAATGGGGAAGGTGAATATGAAGGATGGATGCCCAGGGGTGTGATTCAGAGAGTGGGGGTGGGGGGGCTTGGGGGGTGCTGGTCTTAAAGAGTGACGGGGTAGCCTGTGAGATCAGAAAAGTGGTGAGAGATGTGCCCTGAAAGCTGTTGGCAAGGGTGTGGAAAGGCAGGGCTAGAATTGAAGTTGGGATTAACCAGAGTTTCAAGGGTCCTGGGGGTAAGAGAGTATGAAGAGATGGCTGTGTAGGGAGCTTCCAGGCCACAGAGTGAAGTCAAGGACATGGTGACTTTAAAGGGAGAGGTGGTTTGGGGAGTCAAGGTTTAGGCAATGGGAGACATTTGAGTGAGTGATTCACTAGTGGCCACAGGTCTTGAGCAAGGGTTTGGGGTCTGTAGGATGAATTGGGGAAACTGAAACCAATAAGAATGGAGACTGTTTTGAGAAGGAAGCGGGAGGACAATGGGTAAGTAATGAAAGAGTGACAGAGGGAGGACAGGTAAAGAGACTGGTGGCCAGCAAGCTAAAGAGCAACACAAATGGCCAGAATCTGGAGAAGGAAGGGTACAGACTGGAGAAGTGGGATGAAATTGGGAAGAGGAGCAGTGTGTAGGGCACAGGGAGCTGGAATTGGATGAGTTGTGCCCTTGGGGCTGGGGATTGGTGAGGTGGGGTGTTCTCTGTTGGGGCGGTGAAGACTGGGAGGCTGGAGAGGGGGAGGTGGGAAGGAGGTGGCATGAGGTGGAGTTGGGAATGAGATTTAGAGAGAGGTAATGGCTAAAAGGAAGAAGGAAAGTAAGGGAGGTTGAGTGGGGGGCATGGAAAGAGATGAAAGGTGGGGGAGGTGACCAGGCCCTCTTGGGGGGTGGGGAGGTTGGGTCCCAGTCTGGCCGCAAGCCGGCCGTGGGAGGGAGACAAGCTGTGGATCCTGATTATAGATGCAGCTTCTGCTACCCCCGTGACAGGCACGGAGGGAGGGAAGGGGGTGAGAGAGGTGGGAGGTTGGGAGGAAAGCAGGGAGAATGGAGGAACTGAAGGTCAAGGGGAAAGTGGATTCTTCCAGTAGCAAACTCCTGAAGGGTTGCAGGAAGAGCTGACTAGGGTTTGGGAGGTTTCAAAAGAAATGGAGGGAGAAAAGACGAGGGTAGGACGGGAGGGAATGAGGAAGAGAGCCGTGGACAGAGAAGGGAAAGAGAAATCGACCCATCCAGAGACACTTGCTAGAGCGTGAAGGGGCAGGGGCAGGGGCAGGTGGGCAGGCGGGGGAAAGGGAGGTTCATTCTTCCTTGGTGGGGAGGAGAACAGGAGGGATGGCCCGGGCCAGTGAGGTCTGACACACTCCCACATCCCCTAGATACACCCCCTTCTGATCCGGGACCGGAGGAGCGAGTCCAGTCGCAACAAACTGCTGAGACGCACAGTCTCCGTGCCGGTGGAGGGGCGGCCCCACGGCGAGCATGGTACGGCGGCCGAGCAGGCTCTCGTGCCCCGGGCAGTTGCGGGGAGAGAGCTGAAGGTGGACGGGGCTGCAGGGGAGAGGGGAGTCGGGGAACCGAGGGAGCTGTCGGGATGGGAGGAGGCGGAGAACAAAGTCTCGCGTCCGGCGAGCGGGAGCCTGGAAGGAGAAGGCGCCCTCCTCTGGGATCTGGAGCAGGACAGGGGCTGTGGGTGAGAGTCCCCAGCGATCCTTGCTCTATTTCGCTCCCTTTTTCCTCTCCAGCAGTGAAGTTTGCCTGTTTTCCAGGTGCTTGTAAAAATAGTCTCCTTAGATCTTTGGCTTCCTGTCCAAGCGTTCCTGCCCAGCGCCTCCCAGCCCTGGGTCTGGGATCTTGGAGAGAGTGACCTAGTTCCTGTCTGCCCCCCAGACCGCCCCACCCCGTGCTCCTCATTCTTCTGGCCTGTGGGCCTTCCCTCTTTTCTTACCCCTTTTTTCCCTCTTCTCATCAACTGTTTCTATTCTCTGCAATTCTATCACCCTCTTTATCTTTCCTCCCCGATTTCTCTTATTTTCTCTACCCCTCTTGAGTACTCTGACTTTCCCCTCTGCTCCCGGTGGAATGCCATCAGACCCCCATCTCATCTCCTTTCTGTCTGTCTGTAGAGCTTTCTGCTCAGTCTGTCTCTCCAACTCTCTCCCTCTTTCCATCTGTCTCTTCCCCTCCCTCCCTCTTTCTGCCCCCCCTCCACCCCCCTCTTTAGTCATTTAAAAAAAGATTTTTGTCTTCCTGAGAAGTTCGCTTAAAAGGTTTCCATGGGAACAGTGAGGGGAGATGAAGACAGAGAACAGAGATCTGCAGCCAAGGTGCAGAGAGACGCCCTCAGACCCCAGAACTCCACTCCCCACCGCACTGCCCCCTACCACTGCATTCCCCTTCCAGGACCAGGGATCCAGGGCCTCCATTCCCCCAACCCCTGGTGATGACCCCTCTCTTCTACCAGCAACCCCTCCCCTCAGGGATCCAGGCTCCCAGTTTCTCTTCCTCAGAGAGAGCCAATGGCCTGTCCCCATCCCTTGGCTCCAATCAGCCCTCTTCTGAAGGCCCAGGCCTCACTGGCCTTGGGATCCAGCTTTGGAACCCTGGGTGGGTGAGTGACCAGGGATGTGTCACTGTCATGGAAACCGATGACCATGAGGGTGTGTGGATAGCACATCTCTGTGAAGCAAAGCCAGGTGGTGGTGGTTCTGGACTGTGTACAATGTGTGTGATGTCTGTCACATTTGTGTGTGTGCATGTGTGTGCACGTGAGTCGTTCATGTCTTGGAAAGGCTTATGTGGTTGTTGTGCATACCTGTGTGTCCAGGCCAGAATGGTCACATGCTCATGGAGCGTGTTTATCATATGTCCAGTGGTTGGTGTCTCTGCCCACATATCTTTCTGAGTCCTCAGTCTGGGGTCTCTGGTGTGGGTCTCCTGTGTATTTTGGGTGGGGGCACCTGTGTGTGTGTGGAGTTGGGGATGGTATGTAGAAGTTGTATTGCGGGTTCAACAGGGGTTCCGAGGGGACCCAGGAGTATATATATTTGTGGGGAAGGTTAGTGAAAGAGTTGTTAGCTGTGAACGTTTGGGGTTTCCAGGGGAACATAGAATGTATAGAGGACAGGGAGGATGTGCAAGGGATGTAGGAGTTTGGGGACCTTGGGGGCCTAGGTCCGCGAAGGTGTGTGCTGAGACTGTGGCTGCTGGAGTCCAGGAGAGGTCGCCCAGGAGAGGTCGTCGGACCTTTGAGGGGCATTGTAATCCAGGGCTCCTCCTCTGCTGGGTGGAGCTGCCGCCCCTTGTTTCCTGCGTGGTTTTGGTGGGGGGTCCTGCTCAGGAGGGGATGGTGGGAGGCCGGGTTGGTTTGGGGGGTCCCCTTGCCCCCCTCCCCCGTCTCTCTCGCGCTGTCTCCGGGCGACGGGGCTCGTGACAGAGGCGGCCACGGCAGCAGCGGTCGCCTAGCAACGGCGGCGGGGCCCGGGCAACGGCGGCAGCGGCGGGAGCGGCGGCGGAGGGAGCCGTTCCCGCGGCCGTCAGTGCGCGGCCGTCCCGGCCGTCCCGGCCCCCGCCGCCGCCCCCACCGCGCCGGGCGGCGCGAGCTGGTCCGCACCGCCCCCTCTCCCGCTGCACCCCGCCCCTCCCCGCGCAGGGGGGGCCCCTCCCCCACCGGGGACACCCCGACACCCCGGGGCGGTGCGAGGTAAGGGCGGGGCCCGACGGACCAGGAGCGCGTGGGGCGGGGGCGCGCGTGTGCGTGGGCGCGGGGAGGGGGTGGGGAGGCCGCGGCGGCGGCGGCGGCGGTGGCGGCGGCGGCGGCAGCTGCTCCCTCCGCATGTTCTCGCTGCATCTTCCGAGTGGGGGGAGTTATGGTAACTGGAGGGGGCGCAGCGGAGATCGGGGGGTGGGTCGGGCACCGGCCTTACGAGGGCCAGGGTCGTGAGCACGCGGGGGTGGCACGCGGGGGTGGTGTTGAAGCCCTTCGGTGGAGGCGGCAGGCAGGGGGCAGCCCGTGTGTCGGCGTGTGTGTTTGTGTCCATGCTCGTGTGTCCCCTGTGTGTCGGTGCCATGTGCACACGGGGACCCAGTTCCTCATGCTCGCATGTGCAGCCAGCCGTGTGCGAGCCTGTCCGGTCTTATTCCTGCCTACAGGACTGCCAGCCAGTCACTGGCTTGTGTGGCAGTCCTTGGTTATACTGGTACATGTCACCTCTGACCCTGATTATGCATGTTCCTGGCTAGGGCTCACCTCCTGTCAGTCTCCTATGTGTGGAGATGTGTGGCTGCATGAACAGGATCTTCTGTGTCCCTGGTGGCAGGTGTATGTCTTTGCATGTGTGTTCCATCATTGGCCTGGGTATCTGTGTCAGTCCCACCATGGGTGTCCAGGGCGTGTCTGGATGTGGGTGATGTGCAAATAGAGGGAGAGAGTATGTGTGTGTTTTCCCCGGAATCCCACCGGATATGAAACACCTCTGGGCTAGGCAGGTGTGAACCCCTGCCTTTTCGGGGAGTGGGGACAGAAAAGCTGAAGAGGAGAAGAGTAGGGTAAAGAGGAAAAGTGGGGAGAAAGAGGAGAGGAGGAATGAGAGAGGCTTGGAGAGAAGAGAGAGCCAGGGAGAAAGCATAGCTGGAGAATGGGAATTTGGGAGATAGCCAGCTTGACTGGGAAGAGAGGAAAGAGGAATAAGAGAGCTTAAGGTGGGGAACTGCATAGAGATGGTGAGGGTGGGGTATGAGGAGAGAGTCAGGCTTTTGCTAAAGTGATCTCTGAGAGGAGAAAGGGGCAAGATGGGAGAGGGCACCAGGTTCTTGTAGGCTGAGTAGAATTTGACTTGGTCGGCTCAGGGAGGCTGGCTCACAGTGAGGCCTGCCGCTGCAGGGATTGCTGTTAGAGGTTCCTGTCCCCAGCACAGAGTTTTGTCCCCCATTTCTCTGCTCTTCGTCCAACTCTGTTCCTCATTCTGCTCTAGCGACCTCCCTCCTCTGGCTCCCCTTGAGAGCTGCCAGCTGGGTGTGATAAGAAAGAAAGGCCAAAGGGAAGGTTAGAGATTTGAGGGATTAGAGGGCAGGGGGAGATTCTGTGGGTGATGGCAAGATTAGAGAGGTTAGAGAGGCGGGAGTCCCAAGCCCTTGCTGTGTGTGTGTGTGTGTGAATGCAATTGTGTGTGTACACAGGGTGTGTACATGTGTGGGTGTGTGCACAATGCCTGTGCTACGGGTCTGTGTAGGTGGCTGTTATGCGTGTGCATGTGTGTATACATCGTGCATGGATGGGACATGGAGACCCAGAATGGCAGTATATGTGTATCAGGTTTGCTGAGTGTGTGTAATGGGTCTGTATTGTGTTTTCTGTACATGTCACTGCATGCAGCACCAATAACAGGATGTTCTGAGTTTCTGTCACTCTGCCCCCTTTTCCTATGTGTTTCTGCTATTCTTTTCCTTGTGGCAGTGAGAGTCTTTGTAAGCCTATGTGTATGTGGCCTCCATGTACTGTGACTTATGTGTGAGTTCATAGATACTAGTTCCTGGTAATATGTATAAGGTTATATTACTTCCAAGAACAAAGTGAACCAGTTAGAAAATTCATTTTTCTTTCTTTTAATTCTTTAGTTCCAAAGCAAAATTTTAGTGGATTTAAAGTTAGACTTTATGCCTTTATTAGAGGAGCTTGCATATGGAAATAAAGGCCGAGCTGTGTTCCTTGGAATGAGAGCAAGGCAGCCAGATCTGAGAAATACAGACACTGGGAAAAAGATATCCTGAACCCATCGATGCATTGTTGAGTGTGTAACAGGAGGATAATTAACACATTTGCTCCTTGTTTTTTCTTTATTATGGTAGCAATCACCAATGCCTCTTTTGGAGCCAGGGAAGGGCTGGGGGAAAAGAAGGGGTTGTCCTGAGGCAGAGTGGATACGGTTGTACTTTTCTTGTGAATGAAGGATGTTTGTGCTTTTGGGATATGGGGATATCTTGATGTGGTTGGGATCATGGTGTACTCAAGCATGTGTCTTTGAGGTTAAACTGGCTTCCACCTTCCACTGTGTGGGGGCCATGTGTGTGTTTCAGGGTTAAATGTTCCTTTCTGTAATGTGCTGCCCACATGATTGCCCAAGGGACCCAGGCCACATGTCCATACCAGCAGCTCTCATGTGGGTGTCTGGGTCCAAGTATGTACCCCCTGTTGCAATGCTCACATATGTCTAAGCATGTATCCTGCGGGACCTCATGGTCTCAGAATGTGGATCTGTGGCACCCCTGTGCTCACAATTGTTTGTATGTCTCATAAGCACTTAGATCCCTATTTAATTTTTGTAGTGTGGTTCTCATATATATGTGCCCCACAGCTCAGTGTATGTTTCTGTACTCTACATACACCTCTTCTTCGGGGACTAACAAGGGTCCCTGTGTCATGGGATCTGCATTTTTGTGTGTAGAACTCCTCTAACACCTAGGTTTAGAAGCAAAGGGAAGCTGAGGGCTGATTCCAGGGCCATTTGTGGATGATTTGCAATCCTGTAAGCGGGCAGTGAAAATGTAGCTGTGGTCCTTCCCTGTTCTGGAATCCAGAGGGTTAACAGGCAGCTCTTCCGGTCCCCCCCACCCCAGACTGTAGCTTCTTGTTGCCGTGGAGATGGTAGCCCCGCCCCTGATGCAGCACCTGCCCCCCCATTGGCTGCAGTGGTGACTGTGGGGCTGAGGGGGGAGCCCAGGCCTGGGCAGCCATTCTGGAGCTGGAGCCGGAGCTCGGCATCCCCCCCACTTTCATTCTCCTCTAGCCCCTTGGCCCCTCTAGATTCCCTGGCAGCAGAGCCTCGGCTCCCCTCTTTTGAGCTGCCACCCCTCTAGGCTCTTGGCAGTCTGAGCTTCATCTGCATTCACCTCCCCTCCTCCTCCTCTCCCTACATTCACTTGGGAGTCCCCTGAACCTCCACTGCCAATCTTCCTCAATCCCTGCCCACTCCCCTGCATTCTTTTCCCCTTCCCCCTGTTCCCTTCTGAGCCCTGCCACTGCAGTGCACGTGGAACAGGCCTCCTTCTCCCCTCCCCCCCATCTGCCCCTTCCTTGAATTTTCTGTCCCCAGGCTTCTTTCCCTGCTACTCCTCCCAGGTCCCTTCCGAGACTGTCCCCCTTCCCCCTCCCTGCCCAACCCCCTCCCCCAGTCCAGGGAGGGGGTCATGGGAGGCAGCCCTGGCCCTCCAGACCAACAGGGATTCCGGGAGTGGAGGGCAGGCGGAAGATGTGCCCAGCTGGGGGAAGAGGAAAGGCTGCTTATGGGCAATGACCTTTAACCCAACTCCCCCACCTCCCCAGCTAGCCCCTTCTTGGGGTGAGTGGACACCAAGGACCTAGCTTTAGTGGATCTTCGGTGTCCTTTATTACTGGGGTTTTACTGACTCTCTCAGCCATGCCCCTCTGCTGACTACCACTCTCAGGCATGGGCCTACATCCTCCCACCCCGTCCCCCTCGGGGGGCTCTGGCTCGGGTTCCTTACCCCCTCCTTCCCGCCGCCAGCCTCTCAGCCGCCGCTGCTCTTCCTGCTGCTTTCCGGGGGGTAGGTGAGGCTGGAGCTGAGGGGCAGAGGGAGGTGGGTGAATATGCTGGGGCAAACAGCAGGCCTAACCTGGGCTAACAGCGGGGGTTGGGGGGCCATCCCAAACGTCCCTTCTGGCCCTTTTCTCCCCTCCAGAATACCACTTGGGTCGCTCGAGGAGGAAGAGCGTCCCAGGGGGGAAGCAGTACAGCATGGAGGCCGCCCCCGCTGCGCCCTTCCGGCCCTCGGTGAGTGAGTGAAGGTGTCTGCCAGATGTGGCCCAGCTGGGCCCCCTCCCCTCCAGCCCCAGCTGGAGCCCCAGGATTCTGAAAAAGGGCACTGGAGAGAGAGTGTATGTGTCTCCCCACCTCTTTGGTTTCCCCTTCTTGGCTCTGCCCCCCTGCTTCTCAGACCAGCCCTCCCACCTTCTCCAAGCTGGTGTGTGTGTGTTTGTGTGTTTGATCGCACCCGTGGGAGCAAAGGAAGACAAACTGGTAGCAGGTCCCCTATCTCCATTTCCTCGCCTCTAGAGACTTCCCTTTTCCCCCATCCCACCTGCATCCAGGGAATCTACCAGCTGAGGGGGAGTAGGTAAAACTGACCCTGCCCCAACCCACCCCATCCCTATTTCCGCACCCACCCAGCAAGGCTTCCTGAGCCGGAGGCTAAAAAGCTCCATCAAACGCACGAAGTCACAGCCCAAACTTGACCGGACCAGCAGCTTTCGCCAGATCCTGCCTCGATTCCGAAGTGCTGACCATGACCGGTACAGGGGCTGGAGCAAGCGGGTGGGATGAATGGGATGCAATATAGGGAGGGGGCTCTCAAGTAGATCAGAGGGGTGGGGTTATCTGAGTGCAGAGGTTGAAGACCTTAGATTGCTTGAGGGGTGGAATGGGGCAGAAGACAGAATGGAGAGGAGGAAACTGTAGGAGAGGGGCAGGGTGCAGGGAGAGGACAAGCAAAGAGGCAGGGAAGGGAATGAAGGTGAAGCCAAGGAGGGGCCCTTCTGGCTAGCAGAAGAATGGGCTCCAGCCCAGGATTGAAGGAACTGTACAAAAGGACAGAGAAGGAGTCATGGAGCCTGGGAGGAACGTTTAAGGAATCCAGGGAAGGGGCTGGTGGGTCGGTAGGAGAGGGAGCAGTGTCCTCTAGGTAGAAGGGTATGAGGGGAGGGCAGCAGGTTGGAGTGGGGCTGGGGCTGGCTGAGGCTAGTGGATGAGGGAAGTACAGCACAGAGCGTGACAGAGAGGGAAGGCTGGCACAGGTATGCAGGTTGGCAGAATGGGGAGGCGAGGCTGTAGTGTTGATCCATGGACTGACGCATGAGGAGGAAGCTCTGAGAGAAGTCCAGAGGGCACTGCCTCTGAGGCCAGGATTGAAGGAGATCTGATGTTTGCCTCTGTTTGCCTCTTGGGACCCCTCTTTGGGTTCCCCCCTCACCCAGTCACTCCCCATGGAGAACCCTTCCTTTCCCGTGTCTGGCTGCCCCTGGGATTGGGCAGGTAGGGATAGGTGAGTCACACCTTTCCCTGCCCACCCTCCCATGTCACCAGAGCTGGATTTGGGGCCAGCGGGGGGTGAGGGCATGGTATTCCTGGCCGCGGGGGCGGGGGTGGGGGGGCCGGGGGAGCGTCGCGCTGACGGCAATGGAGCCCGAGATGACGGGGCTGCTATAAATAGCCTCATGGAGGCTCCCACACCCGAGCTCCCCTCCCGCTTCCCTACTGCTCTCTACTCTTTATCCCCTAGCTGGCCGTTCACTACCTACCCCTTGGTACTCGGTGCTCCCTCCCACCCTGCCCTCCACTCCCTCGGCCCCCTGGGCCTCCAGCAGTGGTTTGCGCATTTCAGTCCCTCTTACCCCCCATCACTGGTCCCACCTTCCTCTTTGCAGTCGCCCCTTGTGGTGACCTCCCCTCCTCCATCTCTCCCGCGCTTGTCTTGCTCTCCCCTCTTCACCCCTCTTCTTGCCCTATCTCCTCTTCTTCCCCACGCCAGTTTTCAGTCTCTGACCTTCAGTCACACTTTTCTGCTCACAGCTTTCTCCTATTTCTTGTGACTTTTCCCTCACTCCCCTGCTTCTGCTAAAACTTGTCCTCTTACCTCATTCATTCATTCTTTGAGTCATTAAACGTTTTTCAGGTACTAGCTGTGTGCCAGGCACAAACATCTTCTTTGTACTTCTGGTTCTTGTATTCCCACTTTTTTCCCATACATTGAGGCTCTGGTTTTGGGTTCATTCGTTTGGGCAGGGGAGAGGGGAAAGAGGCTCACCTAGAAGTCCCACCTAGAAGTGTCTCAGGCTCAACTGTTCTTTTTTTTTTTCTCCCTACCATGGTCCATTTCTGGGTTGAGATATTTCTAGGTGTCCCCAGTCCTCACAACCCCTTAGGTGTGAACTGGGGTGGGGGGGGGCAGTTCCTTAAAGGGCTCTGTTTCTCTCATACCCTTCTGTCCTTCCCTGGCACAGGCTGGGCTTCTTTCTGTCCATGTCAGTGTCTGTGTGTGAAGGGGGTTCAGGAGGTCCTTTGCCTAAGTCTTTGTTCTAGACCCAGACTGATGACGCTGGCCCCGGGCTGTGTGAGAAGAGGGGGGGGGGCCCTGATCCTCTGTCCTGAACCTCCCCCGCCTGCCAGGGCCCGGCTGATGCAGAGCTTTAAGGAATCACACTCTCACGAGTCCTTACTGAGTCCTAGCAGTGCAGCTGAGGCCTTAGAGCTCAACTTGGATGAAGATTCCATTATCAAGCCAGTGCATAGCTCCATCCTGGGCCAGGAGTTCTGTTTTGAGGTACTGGATCTAGTGGGCTGGGGAGGGACCGAAGGGCAGGAATGAGGGAGGATGAGGGCAGAGAGGCCTGGAGAAAGTGGCAGAGGTGGCGATGTTAAGAAAACAGCTCCGGGACTGAGAGAAAGGGGGTTAGGCCAGGGAGGAAGAGGTGGTGGGTAGTGTCTAGTCCTTAGGAGTCACTGTCCCTCTGGGGCCCCATCTCAACTACCCACCCCTCTCTAGGTAACAACGTCATCAGGAACAAAATGTTTTGCCTGTCGTTCTGCGGCGGAAAGGGACAAATGGATCGAGAATCTACAACGGGCAGTAAAACCCAACAAGGTATTGAGTAAAGGGGACACAGGCAGCATTGATCAGGCATAGGTTAAGCCACAGGGGAAGCTGGGAGCCTAGGGTGGAAGAAGAGGTAAAGGAAGGGAGGCTTGGGGTGGGGGGGACCCAGGTGGAGGGGACCTGGATGAGCAGGAGGTGACTCCCATTTTCCTCTGAGTCCCCCATTTCTTTTCCCTTTCTTTCTCCTTCACGATCCATTGCCCTACCACAGAAATCATAGGCTTACAGAGTTGCTGGGGCTCTGAAAGTCCTCTGGTCCCTCTTCCCCACAGGCAGAAATGCCTCACTAATACCCTGACAGGTGGTCCCCCAGCCCCTGCTAGCAGCGTCTCTGCAGGACATATACAATTGTCAGTTAGCCAGGTCTGCAGACCTTCATTTCCTCTCTATAAAACTGGTGGCAATGGGGTCAGACTAGATGATTTCTAATGTCCCTTTGGCTCAGAAATTATGAGTCTGTGTTCTTCCCAATACTTCTGTTTCCCAAGAAAAATGCTCCCGGTTCTGTCAGTTCTTCTCTGTATCTCAATTTCCAGTGAGTTCACTAGGCCTCCTCTGAGGGAACCTTTGTTTCTCAATGTCCTTCTTAAAGAACTAGACCCAAGGTGCTGGATGTGATCTAACCCATGTGGAGTCCAAAGTCCATGCTCCTTTCACACTGCAACAACACCTGGGCCTCACCATGAGCTTGCCATCAGTCATATCCCGCAGGCCCTTTTCACATAGACTGAATAGTCTCACCCATCGTGTACTTATGCAATTCACTTTTTCTTTTTACAGTTAAGTTCTAATTGTTTTATAAGGACTCCCCATGCCCCCCTTCAAATTCCACCTTAATATTTTTGGTTGATTATTCTAGCTTTTAAAATCTTTCCCAGTGCTGATTCTGTTGTCTGATGTATCATTAGTTTCCTAAGGCTGCTGTTACAAATTACCACAAGCTTGGTCATTTAAAACAGAACTTTATTCTCACACAGTTCAGGAGACTAAAAATCTAAATCCATGTGTTAGTAGAGCCTTGCTCCCTCTGAAGTGTTAAGAATCCTTTCTTGCCTCTTCATAGCTTCTGGTGGTTGCCAGCAGTTTTTGGTTTCTAGCAGCATCTGTCCAGTTTCTACCTCCATCTTCACATGGCCATCTTCCCTGTGTGTCTGGTCTCTAAGTCTCCCTCTCTGTATAGACACCAGTCATTGGATACAGGGCTACTCTAAGCCAAGTTTGAGCACTTGGAGTAATATGATTGCATCTGCAAGGACCCTATTTCCAAAGAGGGTCACATTTCCGGATTCTGCGTGGACATGAATTTTGGGGGGACACTATTCAGTCCAGTACACACCTTCTCAGTCTTGTGATTGCTATCTCATAGACTCTCACCTTCTCACTGTCTCTTCTCTTTTGGTATCTTTTATTCTTTGTCCCTTCCCCTTTGTCTGCCATGCCCACCCCACCATGCCAGGACAACAGCCGCCGGGTGGACAATGTGTTGAAGCTGTGGATCATAGAGGCTCGGGAACTGCCACCCAAGAAGCGGTACTATTGCGAGCTCTGCCTGGACGACATGCTGTATGCACGTACCACCTCCAAGCCCCGCTCGGCCTCAGGGGACACCGTCTTCTGGGGCGAGCACTTTGAGTTTAACAACCTGCCAGCTGTCCGTGCTCTTCGGCTACATCTGTACCGTGACTCAGACAAAAAACGCAAGAAGGACAAGGCAGGCTATGTCGGCCTGGTGACTGTGCCTGTGGCCACCCTAGCTGGGCGCCACTTCACAGAGCAGTGGTACCCTGTAACCCTGCCAACAGGCAGCGGGGGCTCAGGGGGCATGGGGGGTTCAGGAGGGGGAGGGGGCTCGGGGAGTGGCTCGGGGGGCAAGGGCAAAGGAGGCTGCCCGGCTGTGCGGCTAAAGGCACGGTACCAGACAATGAGCATCCTGCCCATGGAGCTGTATAAGGAGTTTGCAGAGTACGTCACCAACCATTATCGGATGCTGTGTGCAGTACTAGAGCCCGCCCTGAATGTCAAGGGCAAGGAAGAGGTTGCCAGTGCACTGGTTCACATCCTGCAGAGCACGGGCAAGGCCAAGGTGAGTGCTGGGCCCTCAGGACAAGGTGACCTGGGGAGTGGGCTCTTGTGTGGGAGTATGGTGAGGATAGGGCACTTCTGTCTGTATGAGCTTGGGTTGTACAGAGGCTGACCCTTGGGTTTTCTGGACCACAGGACTTCCTTTCCGACATGGCCATGTCTGAGGTGGACCGGTTCATGGAACGGGAGCACCTCATATTCCGCGAGAACACGCTCGCCACTAAAGCCATAGAAGAGTATATGAGACTGATTGGTCAGAAATACCTCAAGGATGCCATTGGTATGGCCCACCCTCAAGTTCTTCTTCCCAAGCCCACCAAAGGCCTACCCAAACCCTAAACCTGGCTACGCCAGATCCCAAGTCCACTCTCTCAGCTTGATGCTTCCAAGCCCAGAGGGCCTAGACTCCAGCCTCCAACCACCTGATTCCAAGATTTCCCCAACCCTGGCAAGCCCTTGTCTCTGCCCTTGGGAAGTATGACCACCCTGCCTTGTGCCCCCACTCCCAGGGGAATTCATCCGTGCTCTGTATGAGTCTGAGGAAAACTGCGAGGTGGACCCCATCAAGTGCACGGCATCCAGCTTGGCAGAGCACCAGGCCAACCTGCGAATGTGCTGTGAGTTGGCCCTGTGCAAGGTGGTCAACTCCCATTGGTGAGACTGGGAGCGCTGGTTTGGGGGGCCAGGGTCGGGGGAGTCGTGTGTTCATCTGTTCATCCATCTGTCCATCTTCAAAGAGGACTGAGTACCAGTTGTGGGCAAAGTATTGTGTTGGGTGCATAGAGCAGACAGAGAGGAATGAGGCCTGGCCCCTGCCCGCAGAGGGCCTGCAGCAGAATGATTATAGACAACTTAGATACAGAGAAGCCACAGAATGGTTTTGTTATGTGTTAAGTGTGTAGGGAGGGTCCCCCCATGAAACATAAGGTCAGAGAAGTCAGAGATTTGATTGAGACAAACAGGAAAGGCTTTGTAAGGAGAAGGTACCCCCTGGGCTGGGCTTTGAAGACTGGGTCAGGTTCTGATATGTGGATATGGCAGGCAAAGAAGCCATTTCAGGAGAGGGCTATGGAGCAGACACATGCATGAAGAGGGAGAGGTCCAGGAGCTTTTGGGGAACAGCAGTTGGAAGGTTTAATGGAGCACATGATTTGTGAGAGTGATGGGGGAGATGTCTGCCCAGGGGGGTTGGGGTTAGAATCTGGAACTCCTCAGCTCCCAGGTTAAGGAGTACAAGTTCATTGGTAGGTCATAGAATGTCGTCAGTGGTGCTGGTGCCAAGAAGTACTGTGATTGAGAAGATTAAGTAGAGTGGGGTTCAGGGACCAGAGTAGGGAGAATGTAATTCAGGCTAGTTGGGGGCAATTATTGATGGACACGCATGGGAATCAGGTCCTGAATCAGGATGGTGGCAGGAAAGAAGAAGGGGTTGTGGTAAGGACCCTCTGAGGAAAGGATCAGTAGAGGTTGTCAACCAATTGGAAAGGAGGGGGCATATCTGTAGGGAGTTGGGGTTGACTCAAGAGGCCATTAGGCTGGTATTTGGGAGACCCGTGGCCTCATTGACAGAATCAGGAAGGTCAGGAGGAGGAGCCAGTTGGAGGTGTGTGGGCAATGGTGAGCTCTGCTTTACACTACACCAGCCAGAGTTTAACGTGTCAATGGGACTTTGAAGTGGAATGGGGAGGTGGGAGGAGTGAGCTCTGAGCCACTGCAGGGATTGGGGATCATGCTGGGGACACCTCCATCCCCATATCCCTGGAATCCAGAAGAGTTGGGGGGTCCGAGCTCCCTGTACCTCAAGTGACCCTCCATCTCTCTCCCATCTCTGTCTCTCCCTGGTGTCTGTTCTTCTTCTCCTCCTCTCCTTGTCTCTCTCACATAACCCCTCTGTCTCTCAACCGCGTGTCTCTCTCCCTCCCCTTCTCTCCCCCTCCATTTCTCTCTCCTGAATCTGTCTGTTCCCTCTGCCATAGCCCTCTTCTTCCAGTAGCCTCCTGTCTTCCTCCTACAGTCCCTCCCTCCCTGTATCTCTCACCTGTTTCCACACCCTCACCTCCTACCACCCCCCTCAGCATGTTCCCTGGAAGCTGAGGGTCTCTGGGGCTCAGTCCCGGTCTCTCTCTTTCTTTCTCTCTCTCTCTGTCTCCCCACCCCTTTCCCCCAGCGTGTTCCCGAGGGAGCTGAAGGAGGTGTTTGCATCTTGGCGACTGCGCTGCGCAGAGCGGGGCCGGGAGGACATCGCTGACAGACTGATCAGCGCCTCGCTCTTCCTGCGCTTCCTCTGCCCAGCCATTATGTCGCCCAGTCTCTTTGGGCTCATGCAAGAGTACCCAGATGAGCAGACCTCACGAACCCTCACCCTCATCGCCAAGGTTATCCAGAACCTGGCCAACTTTTCCAAGTGAGAGAAGCCTCAGGCAGGGGTAGGGTGGGGCTGGGGGTGAGCCAGAAGTGGCTCCTGAGTCCCCAGAGACCCTGAGACGGGTGGGTGTGAGGCCTTCTGTATGTGTGACCTCTACCTTCTGGATGCCTTGGCCAGGTTTACCTCAAAGGAGGACTTTCTGGGATTCATGAATGAGTTTCTGGAACTGGAGTGGGGTTCCATGCAGCAGTTCCTGTACGAGATCTCTAACTTGGACACACTGACCAACAGCAGTAGCTTTGAGGGTTACATCGACTTGGGCCGAGAGCTCTCCACACTGCATGCCCTGCTCTGGGAGGTGCTGCCCCAGCTCAGTAAGGTCAGCAAATGCCCCTTTGCCCAGTCCCCAGATGTCTCGAGAGGCTCCTACAGCCTGAGGGACCACCCCCTGCACAGATTTTTCTCCCCTCCCTGTTCCCAGATGTGTTTCTACCACTCCCCTCCCTGTTCCCAGATGTGTTTCTGCCACTCCCAGACACACACCACCTGCATCCTCTGAGGCCCTCTCACAGGCCCACTTAGCCCCCAGGTAACAGCCTCACCCTTCCAGGAAGCCCTCCTGAAGCTGGGCCCACTGCCCCGGCTCCTCAATGACATCAGCACGGCTCTGAGGAACCCCAACATCCAAAGGCAGCCAAGCCGTCAGAGCGAGCGGCCCCGGCCTCAGCCCATGGTGCTGCGGGGCCCATCAGCCGAGATGCAGGGCTACATGATGCGGGACCTCAACAGGTGAGCGCCTGGGACCCCCATTCCTATACCGTAGGAGCTCCTACTTTTCTGTTTTGAATCCACCTCACTGGGCTCCATGTGCATCTCCAGGGCTTGAAAGAAGGGAAAAAGCTGGTTCTCAGAGACATTGGTAAGAACACAGGTCCCGTCATTGGTTAGCTGAGAGCCTTTAAAGCCAGGGTGAGTGGAGCCCCTGAAAAAGGCAGGGGCTCCTCCAGCTCCAGCTTGTTGTAAGCCGAGGGGGTTCTGCTGCAGGCTCTGATTTGCTTTGCCCCTCTGCCTGCCTGTGCCTGCCCCAGAGCTGAGGTTCAGCCAGGACATGTTGGATCAGCCACATACTGTGAAAAGATTAAAATATCTCTGTACTAATTGGCAAATAAGCACACTCTCAGCAACCCCCAGCATCCCACAGACCTCACCAGGGTCCAGCAATAGAGCAGTAACACCTAGACCCTAGACGGGCCGCCCGAGCCACAGCATCCATTCTGATGGGCAGCGCCGTGCTTCAGCTGCTCCTTGTTTTGATGACTGCCCTGCTTGTTCCTCTGCCTGTGTCTCTCCCTCCATGTCATATCATTCCACCATTCCCGCCTCTCCTTCCATTTGTCCACACCTTCTGCCCACCTCTCCTTCTCTCTGTCTGTGCTCGTCCCTCTTCCCATCTCTCTCCAGCTCCATCGACCTTCAGTCCTTCATGGCTCGAGGCCTCAACAGGTGAGGGGCTCTCTCCTCCCCCGGCCCTCCTCTCCTTTCCTGTCTGCTTCCCCTCCCACACCAATGGCCTTCACCTTCCTCCTCTCCTCTTTTCCTCCATGCACCCTCATCTCCTCCATATCTGCCCAGACCTGCCCCTCATCCCTCTTCTTGCTGCCCGCACCTCCCCTCCTCTAGTCCTCACTCCCTTCCTGGAGGGGCCTTGTCCTTTCCTTTTTCCCAAATATCCCCTCCCATCCTCCCTGCCTGCCCTCTCCAGAGCTGCCACCGCCAGCTCTCAGCCCTTCCCCGCGGGTCCCACTTCTCAGCCCAAGGCCTGTGTCAGACCACAGCAGGCTCGGTTGCCAGTAGCCTTGGTCTTACTTCCCGCTTGTGTGCCCCTTTTCCCTCCCACAGCTCTATGGACATGGCTCGCCTCCCCTCCCCAACCAAGGAAAAGCCGCCCCCACCACCACCTGGTGGGGGGAAAGATCTGTTCTATGTAAGCCGCCCACCCCTGGCCCGTTCCTCGCCAGCATACTGCACGAGCAGCTCGGACATCACAGAGCCAGAGCAGAAGATGCTGAGTGTCAACAAGAGTGTCTCCATGCTGGATCTGCAGGGTGATGGGCCTGGTGGCCGGCTCAACAGCAGCAGTGTGTCCAACCTGGCAGCCGTTGGGGACCTGCTGCACTCGAGCCAGGCCTCTCTGACAGCGGCCTTGGGTCTGCGGCCTGCACCTGCTGGACGCCTCTCCCAGGGGAGTGGCTCGTCCATCACAGCGGCAGGCATGCGCCTCAGCCAGATGGGTGTCACCACGGACAGTGTGCCTGCCCAGCAACTGCGCATCCCCCTCTCCTTCCAGAACCCTCTCTTCCACATGGCTGCTGATGGGCCAGGCCCCCCAGGGGGCCACGGAGTGGGAAGTGGCCATGGCCCCCCCTCCTCCCATCACCACCATCACCATCATCACCACCACCGAGGTGGAGAGCCCCCTGGGGACACCTTCGCCCCATTTCATGGCTATAGCAAGAGTGAGGACCTCTCCTCAGGGGTCCCCAAGCCCCCCGCTGCTTCCATCCTTCACAGCCACAGCTACAGTGATGAATTTGGACCCTCTGGCACTGACTTCACCCGTCGGCAGCTTTCACTCCAGGACAACCTGCAACACATGCTGTCCCCTCCCCAGATCACCATTGGTCCCCAGAGGCCTGCCCCCTCAGGGCCCGGAGGTGGGAGCGGTGGGGGGGGCAGTGGCGGGGGTGGTGGGGGCCAGCCGCCTCCGTTGCAGAGGGGCAAGTCTCAACAGTTGACAGTCAGCGCTGCCCAGAAACCCCGGCCATCCAGCGGGAATCTGTTGCAGTCACCGGAGCCGAGTTACGGCCCTGCCCGTCCACGGCAGCAGAGCCTCAGCAAAGAGGGCAGCATTGGGGGCAGCGGGGGCAGCGGTGGCGGAGGGGGTGGGGGGCTCAAGCCCTCCATCACCAAGCAGGTAGGTGAGGGTGGGAGGAAGGCCAGGTGCATGGCGAGCAGGGAGGGAAGGACGATATGGGTCAGAGAGATGGGTGTATAATAGAGTTGGTAATCTTAAGTTACTCCCAATTTTCTTTCATTAAACAAATGTGTATAGTGTGCCTGCTGTGTGCCATGTGCTGTTCTAGGCATTATGTATTCAGTGGAAACGGACAAAAACCCCTTGCCCACATGGAGCTCACATTCCAGAGGGGAGATGTGATAAGTAATGTAGCCTTCACACAGTGATCAGCGCCAGAGCAGGGAAACAAGAGTAGGGCTGTCATTACTTTGAGCAGTGCTCTTTCCCTCTAAATGCACCCTGCCTTCTCCCACCCTTCCTCTCTGTCCCCACCTTGCCTCATCCCAGCATTCTCAGGCACCATCTACACTGAACCCCACCATGCCAGCCTCCGAGCGGACGGTGGCCTGGGTCTCCAACATGCCTCACCTGTCGGCTGACATCGAGAGTGCCCACATCGAGCGGGAAGAGTATAAGCTCAAGGAGTACTCTAAGTCGATGGATGAAAGCCGGCTGGACAGGGTACGCAGGTCCTATCGGCCCCAAGCCCCCATCCTTCCCTTTACCCACAGGGGAGGCCTCTAGGTACTTTTGAGGGAAACATCCAGGGTCAGGTGGAAAGAAAAACGACCTGATCCCCTTTCTCGAGAAGCCCACAGTCTATTAGGGGTGGCCAGATACACCCAGTCTATTGAAAAGCTAATTTCAACCCTATTTTGTGGGTTATACACATCGTAGACTACCTGAGGGCAAACATGTTCTCTATTAGGTTTACCTCCATGTTCTTCCCCAGGGGGAACATAAGCCCTGGCTCCTGTGACTGCTGCAGGAAGGGAAAATTACTAGCAGTGTGAGCTGATAAATTGGGCAGGGGCAGAGGGGTTGCAGTTGTACTTTTCAAGTGATGTCCAGCTTATGCAGTCATTGTCCCACAGGCATAGGTGACAGAGGGTCCATGTTGGAAAGTGGCATGTATCAGCCCACGTGTGGAAAGGCGATTCAGAGTCTTAGCAGGTGATAGTCCAGAGGAAAAGACAGCAAGAGCTCTGGGGCACAGATAACCTGACAGTTCCTTGGGGAAGCTGTTGCTCTAAGAGCTCTGAAGAAGAGGGTGGCTGCAGGATTAGGTTATATGTAGAGAATGTGTAACTCCAGCTTGGGTGAGTAGAGAGAGATTTCCTGGGGGAAATCACTTTGAGCATAGGAAAATCTTAGGACTGATTTAGGTGGACTTGGTCTAGCAAGTTCTGTGAAAGGCTTAAGGATAAATTGATGCCCCAAGGTAGCCATCATTGGCATTGAATTAATATCTTTCCTTTGCATCTAGAATGGGGTTGATTACATATGTACCCTCTTCAGAGAATGAGCAAATAGTGTCTCAAATCATTTTTTCTGTTCTGTGCTTCAGATGAGGAATCTTTGTTGAGGAAGGCTCTACACAAGTACTGTCCTGTGGACCCGTCTGCAGTGACGGACATGTTCTATAATCTGCACTGTCCAATGTGGTAGTCAGTCACTGGCCACATGTGGCCGGTGCAATTGAGGAATTGGGTTTTTAGGGTTTTTTTACATTTTTAATAGCCACATGTGGCTAGTGGCCACTGTATTGGATGGCACAGCTGTAGACTCTAGAGCCGACAGGGCAGATAAAAGGACTCTCCTTAGGCCTTCCAGCCCCAGAATTCCAGGGTCATTATCAACAGAGGGGCATTTGAATCCCAGAGCCCTTGTCCCCAGGACAGAGCCTTCCTCTCCATCTGGTGTCTTTTCTTCCTGGATCTTCCCCAGATGCTGCAGGGCCTGGGTTGGGGCTGAGTTATGTTAACTTTAATTCCTGGGTACAGTCACTTACAATGTGTCTGTAAGTCTCTCGGTTCCTGTGTGGGTCTTCCTGTATCCAGATGCCTATGGGAGGGCATGCATATACCTCTCAGGATATGGGAACCTCTGACCTTGCTCCATTTTGAAGGAGTCTCACCTCCACGGAAGGGCCTTTTCAAAAGCCAGTGTGTGTATGATCACCAGGTGGGGAAAAGGCTGGAGAAGGTGGATGGGATATCTCTCCCCATGCAGTGACTGTGCCTGGCAGGCAGGGATGAAGCCTGGGGTGGTGGGATCAGGGCCGTGACCCCTCACAGTGCGGGGTCGTGTGCCCGGCGGGCAGGTGAAGGAGTACGAGGAGGAGATCCACTCACTGAAGGAGCGGCTGCACATGTCCAACCGGAAGCTGGAAGAATATGAGCGGAGGCTCCTGTCCCAGGAAGAACAGACCAGCAAAATCCTAATGCAGTATCAGGCTCGACTCGAACAGAGTGAGAAGAGGCTAAGGCAGCAGCAGGTGGAGAAGGATTCACAGATCAAGAGCATCATTGGCAGGTGAGGGGCGGCCTGGGGAGGGGGAGCAAGGGACAGCCTGAGGCTGAGGAGAGCCAGGGAGCTTCCCCATCAGCCCCGCTGCCCATCCTTCGTGCGGAAAGCCTGCTCCCCTACTCCCCATCACCAGATGGGGAGAGATCTCTTGCTTAGTGCTTTCAATGTCCCTTTACTAATCCCTGATAGAATAACTCTGGAGCCCTTGGAAAATGTTACTGCCTAACCATCATTATGTGTCTGGACCCAGCCTAGGCTGGGACTCTCCATTGTTTATTCTCGACCCACCCTGTGATGTTCTCTCCAAACCTAGGCAGGGATCCCTAGCCAGAGAAGCCTCTAACCATCCCTTTCCTGGGCAGACCTTCCCTCTCCAGCCTAGGAAAGGTGTTTATTAGAAAGCGATTGACCCGCAATTTAGCTTATGTACATTTTCAACTGTGCTACCAAGCGCTGGGCTCCAAAAGAGGAGCCTCAGCAATCCTGAGAACTGGGTGGGTCTCTGGGCCCCACTCCAGCCAGAGCCGGCTCCATATTAGTCCATTCTAGTGTATTTTTGAGTAAGAATAATTAGAAGAAAAAGGCTTAACTGGAACTTTTTTTTGAGAACACTGCTCTTATTGATATCTTTGATGAGAAGTTGCCTTGAGAGTGTTCATCAAAGGCAGGGAGGTGGTGACTGTACGGATGGATGGTAGACTCCTCTTGGGCTAGAGGTACCCGAGGGGCTGCCCTGGAGATGGCCTCGTCTCGGTGAGGTGGAATGGGGGATGTGGGCCCAGAGGCTCTGTGGGAGGACATTGTGCTGGCTGAGTGGCTGGAGGGCTGGCGGTGTCTGGGTGGAAGAGCTCCTTGAGGCCCAGAAAGTTGTTCTTAGCAGGGAGAAGTGAGGATCCCTGAGAGGAAAGTTGAATACAGGGAGTCTTTTGGGTCATAACAGTGGAGAGGTTCTGAGGACAGGGGAGAAGGATGCCAGAGGCTTTTTCCAGAGAGCTGCAGGTATCTCTGGGGTCAGGAGTGTCACGGGCAGGCTCCGAGCCCGTGCCCGCCACTAACCCCACTGAAGCCCGTCCCTTCAGGCTGATGCTGGTGGAGGAGGAGCTGCGCCGGGACCACCCCGCCATGGTTGAGCCACTGCCTGAACCCAAGAAGAGGCTGCTCGACGCTCAGGTGGAAATTACAATGTCATTTATCTTCTCCGTGTCCCATCCCCATCCATCCCACTGTCCTTTGTGCATTCACTGCACCAGCCACCCAGCCCCATTGCCATCTGTCTCTCCCACTGTCCTCCGTTTGTCCACTGGCTGCTCCTGGCAGCCCCCCAGTGGCCCCATCTTCATCCCATCGTCTGTGCCTTTGTCAGTCCTGGCAGTGTCAGCCCTACCCTCTGTGCCTTCCCAGCCTGTCTTTCCCACTCCTGTCTGCATCTCAGGACCTCTCCCAGAACCTCAAGCTCTCTGCCCCCAGACCTCACCCAGTTCCTAGCACCCCTGCCCCTTCTGCGCCTGCTCCTATTCAAGTCAGGGAGTTTAAGCTTTCTCTGGGCTCTTCTTGGTCCAAGAGGGCTAGAGGCTGCAGCTTGCTAGAACAGAGCGCAGGGCAGTGTGAGTTCTGGTTTCCCAGGCTAGGGATGGTGCCCTGGGGACTTAGGGCCCCATCACCTCTGTTCTCTTGGCTGTGCAGTTTCCCTGACTCCTTGGCAGCTCTGGCATAGCTTCCTCTTCCTGACTCTTTAGGTCTTGAAGGCCTCCCCACCTCAGTGTCTAAGTCCAGCCTCCTTTGGTCTGTCTCTCCCTCTGGTCCTCACAACTGGCCAACTTTCCAGCTCCCTGCTGTTCTCCCTCTTTTATCATTAGCCAGCTTTTAGGATTTCCCTCCTGCACCTGTATCCCTTGCTGTCCCCAGATTCTGCTCACTTTCCCACCCATGCTTCTCCTTCCTCTGCTCTGACCGCCAGGCTCCCCTACTGCCACCACCAAGGCTCCTGACCCCATGACCCCACTCTCTCCCCCTGCAGCTCCTCATCAGGTAATTCTCCTGGTTCCGCTTTTGACCACGGGCGGAGGACACAGGGGGAGGTGACTCCGGACCACTGCAGGTTGGTCGTGAAGCCCACTCCCCTCCGACTCTCCAGAGCCTCTCCCCCCTCTGGCTGCTGCCCTTCACATCTGAGAACCTCCTCATGCCCTACCCTACCAACACCTCCTGCACAGACCCATCTCCCAGAGCACTGCCCAAAGAGAGCACTTCCTGCCGCCTCTGGAACTGTCCAGTGGTGCCCTACCAATACCACACATTTGACCCTAGACAGGCCCAGCACATTCCTTCCTACAAAACCCACCCCCAATCTCCTCCTGACTCTCAATCCTCTTCCCCTACCTCTCCAGTGTCTGTCTGTCACCCCTCATTTCACCAAAGCGTCCTTGGGGGTTGGGGCATTGGGGATGGTATCTGCTAAAGGGATGGTGGGGTGTTGGGTTGGGGGTCCCTGGCTAGAGGGGCTGTGTTGACTGCAGCAGGTAGGTTGGGGTTTCCTCTTCCTTTCCTAACCTTGGTTCTCTACCCCTCCTTCCTTCTACCTCTCACCTGTTTCTCTCTCTTCCTCCTTTCTTACATTTGTGAGATAGAAGGCATCTGGGGCTCCTGTTTGGCACAACTGGGTAGGAATTAGGAGTTAGTAGTTAACTCAGGGAGACTTCGGGAGACCCTGAAAAGATTGCTATTCAGATGTCAGGCAGTAGGCAGGGTGAGAGGAGCAAGGAGAAGAAACAAGAAAGGAGCCATGACAGGTGTTAGGACGTGGACTGGCCCATGTGGCCTGGGAGTTGGAAGTGAGGTGAGACGTCTTCCTAGATACGAGATCATGGACTCAGTAGCCATGTTGATTCCCAGGCAAAGATGCCAGGAACTGCATGCTAAATAGGCTCTATTCTTGTCAGAGCTCACATCCTGGGGTTGCTAATGCCACTCACTCCCCTTCTCCCACTGCCACTGGGTGGCCTTGCCAGACACGTAATGCTACCTAAAAAGCCAGTAAATGGAAACCTGTCACCACTGACATTATTTCTGAGATGCTTTCTTTTCTGCAGGGCTTGATCTGCAGTGGGCAGTGGCTCCTCACACTGTAATTTTAACTCTCTGCCTGCCCAGCCTCTCTGTCAAAGTGGTTAGTGATCTGTAAACAGATGTTAAAAGGCACCAGGGGACCTCACCATTTAAAGGACTCCTGCAGTGATTTCTTTTGTAAAATGAATAATGGCACCCTAATTTATCTACTTTCTAAATTTGGGCCCATGGGGGTGTAGGGGGCATGCCTATGTGCTATTGCCAGCAGACAAGCAGAGGGAAGTGAATCTGAGGCCTCTTTCCCCTGCTCTCCTACCATACTCTGGATCCTCTACCATACGTAATTTCCTTTCTTGCTGACTTGTGGGAAGTGTGTGAGAAGCTCAGAAAGCTAAGAGGGCAGCTTTTGCTTAAGGCTGGGGTTTTTGTGACCTTCTAAGAGGTGAGCTCTTTGATTTGGAAGGGGGAGGTGATCTGGGAGCCTCTACTAGGGATGTTTTTGTATCCTTCAGAGATATGGTCAGACATAATGAGGTTGCCAGGCCTAAATGCCCTGTGGCCTGGGGAATACTTGGGATACTTTTTCTAAACCACTTTGGGGGTATTGGTCCCTCTGCAAGTCAGCCATTAATTTAAACACTAATTTTGTGCCTGTGTTTTAAAGAGCCAAGTGAACGACCAGAAGTGTAGCACAGATGGCTTTCTTTCTCTCTTCCAGCAGAGGAACAGAAGCCAGAGCTGAGGGCAGGAGCCAGGAGTTGGTCCAGGAGCGGGAGGAGGTGATAGAATAGGACCGGGGGTGGGAGTAGGATCTGGTACCCCCCATCCTCTAACTGGGAGCCCAGGGAGAGAGATTGAAAGGAACGTGGGGGTGGAAAGGAATGAAGTGTTTCTGCTTCCCTGCTTCCTGGGGAGGCAGAGATTGGGCATGCTGTGTCTCTGCGGAAGCTCCTAGTTGGGTCTGCTGTTAGCATGAGAGAGAGGCAGCCCTCCCACGTGCTCTGACCTTCCCACATCACTTCCCTGAATCCCCTTCCTTTCCCCCCAGTACAGTTAAACCTCTCTAATTTGGAATGTTATCTTTGAGAAGATGGCCACTCTGAATAAGTGACAAAACTGAATGACAGTGTCTATTTAATGAAATGTATGTCTTCAAAATATATACAGTAAGTAGAATTTGATAAACAAGGCTTTTCCTCTCAAGGCCCTCAGGGAGCATGCGTTAATGAATAGATAGGATTGAAAAGTCTGTTTCCTGGTACCCTCCTACGGACGCATTTCACTATTAATGTACTTAGCACACCCTTTCTTCATAGATAAAGGAAAACTCAAGCCCAGTTCTTGTGCAAGTTATGAAAAAAGTCCAAATCCATGGGGGTTTGGATTAATGAGGTTTTGCTGTACTGCCTCCCCTTTTTCCCTCCACACAAAGTCCCTACCTTGGATTAGGGGTGGGCTGGGAGGGTGTTCTAAAAGGAGGGTGGTGGGCTGGGCAGAGGAAGATACAAGGGTTAGATTGGGGGTGAGGTAGGAACTTACTTTTGAGCTGGTTTCCTGGTATGACTCCCTGGGTTGAAGGCCCGTGTTAGGACTCTGGGGAGATTCTGTCCTCCCTGATCCCAGAAGAGGTAACTTCTACTGCAGGTGAGAAACTAAATAGGAGGATGGTGGGGTGGGGTGTTGTCCTGGGGGGAGGGGGAGGACATGGTTTACTGAGTGGGTTGGCTGTGGGGGAGGCCACCGCTAGGGGTCTGGCACCCAGGCCCCCGCGAAGCGTCTCAATAAGTCCGCGCTCTCCTTTTTGGTGTCTTGTAGGAGAGGCAGCTTCCCGCCTTGGGTCCAACAAACCCGCGTGTGACGCTGGCCCCGCCTTGGAACGGCCTGGCCCCCCCCGCCCCGCCCCCCCCGCCCCGGCTGCAGATCACCGAGAACGGCGAGTTCCGAAACACCGCAGACCACTAGCCCACCCAGCATCACAGACTTTCTTCTCCCTCCCCATGCACCTCACCCTGGAACAGCACCAGCCACCAGGACTGGACGTCACCGAGGGACAGTGGGATTGCCTCCCTGAATGCCTCCTTGGGGGACACCAATCCCCCCTCCCACTGTACCATTTCCAGGAGGGAGAGTGGTGACTTAGCTGCCCCCGTCCCCTTGCTGTTGGGGTGCTGCCAACTGTGACCCCCAGGGACCCTTGCCCCAGGACACCACCTACCCCATACAGACCCCTTCACTCCGGGGTGCTATCCCCATCCTCTGCCTCATGTTCCCCTGAGCACTGGGGGACAGACCCTTGCCCCCACCCTGGGGGTGTGGCACCTCCAAACTTTCAACTTCAGGGTGATTTTTTTAGCAGTAACCAGAGCTGACAATCTAACTCCCCTCCACCGCCCCATTTTGGCCTCCCCTGTCCCCCTTGTTATGGGGAGGGGACCCCAGGTGAGGGGGCCCTATTACCCCTTGATTTCTCAGGAGCGTCTGGGGGGGCTCAGCACGCACAAACCCCTTCTCCTTCTATCACTCTTAAATTTACTCCCTCCCCACCTAGAACCCAGATGGGGTGGAGGGGCCACCGGGGCAGGGAGGGGGCGGCAAGGGGGGAATGGGAGTTGTCTCCCCTTCCTCCCACACCTGATCTGCTCTTGGCTGGTCCCAGAGCGGGGTGAGGGGGCTTATGCCCCCCCCTCCCCCAGTGTGTTGGGTGGGGTGGAATTGAGGTTAGGGTGAGGGGTTAGGGTTTAGGAGGGTGTGTATGTTGGGCAGGACAGACTAGTTGATCTGTCCTACCCTGACACACACAGTCCCCTCTGACCCTTCCCTCTCTCTTCTTGTCTCTTCTTGGTCTCTGCTCCCAGGGGGAGGAGGGAACTTACTCTAGGAAAAGCCATGTCTCTCTCCCCCAGGGTGGGGGGACCTGTGTTGGAGGAGGGGTATTGGAGGCCCCCTTCCACGACTCTGTCCCCCAGGGGAGGTAGGACAGGGCTGGGCTTCCCTCTCATCCTCCCCCCCTCCCCAATCTCCCTCTACCTCCCTCCCTCCCTCCCTCCCGCCAGCTCCACAATTTTTCGGTGTTTCTCTGTACATAGCTCTCTGGCGGGATAGGGGAGGTAGGAATGGATGGGGTTTGGGGTGGGTAGGTCACGGGAGGGGAGAAGCCCCTCCTTGGCACCCCCTCTTCCCTGACTGCTGTCCCCTACCCAGCCTTGCCCCTCATCCCTTCTTGCGTTTGGTAATGACACTCTTCCCAGACTCCATCCTTCTTTCTTTTGTATGGACAGTTCCCCTTCAGTCCCACCCCCCTACACACATTCACCCAGCCGGGGCCAAATTTATACTTATATAAAAGTTGTAAATATGTGAAATTTTATCCCTGTGCCCTTTCCTTGCTTTCCTGACCTCAGACCCTACCCCGGGACTCCCTTTCCTCCTCTCTTCTTCAGCTGTTGTAATTATCTGGGGTTTGTACTGTACATATCTGGGATGTGTGTGTGTGGGCTGGGGGCAACCCCTCTGTACAGAGCTTCCTGGCCCCCTACCCCCCACGCTTCCCTCCACCCGCCACCCTAAGGGTAGGGAGATGCTCTTTCTACCTGTTTTATTTTGTTTTCTCGTTCTCCCTCCCCTCCCTAACCCACATCCAGCCTTCTCTATTCCCCACCACTGTACCTTTTCTCCACTCCCAGCCCCATTTCCTTTTTTTCTGGAGTGTGTGGTGAAACAGACAAATCATGTTTAATAAACGGAGATTGTTCTTTTATTGCTGTGCTGACTTTCCTAGGCTGGGACGTCCAGACTGACCAGGAAGGGGCTAGGATCTGCTTCTTGAAAGGAAGTTGACAGCTTGGGAGAGAATGTATATCCCTGTGCAATACCGTACTTTGCCCTAAAATATCACTCTCCCACCCAGCCGGGAGATTTATTGTTTTGTTGCAGGAATTTTGCACTTGACATACTTACCCAGTCTAGCTCTCCCTCGCCACTGCTCCGTTTAACCAGGAGTGAAGCCAAGGAACAGCAGCATTATCTGATAAAAGAATCCAAGTTTATTTCTACATATCTCTGTTTGAAAAAGTTACCTCGAAAATAAGGCTTGTTTGTTTAGTCGCTGGTTAAAATGATCCCGTTTGGAATAGGGGAAAGTACTTTTTTTTTTCTGGGTTCCAAATCCCAGGTTCCACCTACCTACCAGCTTCCGTTCCCCTCGAGGAAACCGATGATAGTGACACCTACCTCGCAGGCAGGACACGAGGTGCTGTGGACCGTGCCAACTCTCACGGTCGGTCCCCACTTAATCTCACCACCCCACCGAGAGGGTGAGGAGGGCACTACATTTAATCACCGGTCACCCCTCTGTCCCAGCTATGCACTCCGGAGGCCCAGCTCCATTCCTACCGCACAGGTGCCCGACCAACCCACCCCCTCCAAGCTGGGGACCAGCAGCCGATTGCCAGCCGGCACGGCCTTCTCTCCGGCGCAACCAATCAGCACGAGGCTTGTAGGCCGCTGCCCTCCGATTGGCTGCAGCCCTGGCCCAGCCCACAGCTCCCGGCGCCCGCGTCCGGCGGGCTGGAGGCGGCTTCCGGTCCGGGAAGGCCGGGTGGCTGCGGTGGCGCTCCGAGGGTGGTGCCGCTGGAGTACCGGCGGGGGCGTGGCGGCGCGAAGGGCCGCCTGGCTGGCACGCGAGGTCTCCCCGTGTCCGCGGCTTCCCGGGAGCTGGGCTCGGTGGGCATCGTGAGGAGGAGCCAAGTGGCAGACAGGAGCCACCCTGGGCCGACGAGGTCAGGCCCGTGGCTGAAGGACCTCCTCATCTTCCACAGGCCCTGAAAGTTCAAACCCCGGTTGGTGTTTTGTTGTGGTGGTTTGTTTTTGTTTTCTTGGTGGGGGAATGCACGGGACTCACCTGCAGAAGCCAACACTAATAGAAGTTTTCCACATGTTGGGGGATAGGGGAGGCGGGTGTTCTTCGAAGAGACATGGTTCCCTTACCCAGCACTTACGTGACCGCCGTCTCTTTCTTCCACAGCCTTCATCCCGCCTGGGGTCTACCCCCAGCCTCTCATCTTCTGGAAGCCATGGATACCTCCATGCCTTTGCCTCCAGTACCTCCCACTCCAATCTGCAACCCAGCCCCACGGACAATCCAGATTGAGTTCCCTCAACATAGCTCATTGCTGCTGGAAGCCTTGAACCGCCACAGGCTAGAGGGAAAGTTCTGTGATGTATCCCTCCTAGTGCAAGGCCGGGAGCTCAGGGCTCACAAAGCAGTGTTGGCTGCTGCCTCTCCTTACTTCCATGACAAACTTCTTCTGGGGGATGCGCCTCGTCTCACTCTACCCAGTGTCATTGAAGCCGATGCCTTCGAGGGGCTGCTCCAGCTCATTTATTCAGGGCGTCTCCGCCTTCCACTGGATGCTCTCCCTGCTCACCTCCTTGTAGCCAGTGGCCTCCAGATGTGGCAAGTGGTAGATCAGTGCTCAGAGATTCTTAGGGAACTGGAAACCTCAGGTGGTGGAATTTCAACCCGTGGAACAAACCCTTACCACACACTTCTTTCTACCACATCCTCTCCAGGAGGATGGTGCATTCGCTCTTCCCCTTTCCAGACCCCAGTGCAGTCTTCTGCTTCTACTGAGAGCCCTGTTGTAGGAGAGGGGAGTGAACTGGGAGATGTGTTACAGATTCAAGTTGAAGAAGAGGAGGAAGAGGAAGAAGAAGAAGATGAGGAGGAGGAGGAGGACCAGGGGTCAGCAGCACCCTCTCATATTCCTCAACCTCAGAGAGTATCAGGGGTTTTTCCCCGCTCTCATGGATCGCACCCACCTCCCATATCCACTACTCCCCGCAGGCTTCCAGAGGGTGAGAGTACGCCACTTGAGCCTCCTGTCCCTCATACTCCTCTGCCCTCTAAAATCTTCTACATCAAGCAGGAACCCTTTGAGCCTAAGGAGGAGACATCAGTAGGTGGAACTCAGTCTGGAGTAGCAAAGGAGGAGACCAAAGTGTTTCCTGGAGAGGACACTGAAGGAAATGGAGAGTTAGGGTTCTTGCTACCCTCAGGAACAGGGACAACATCTGGAGGAGGTGGTCCATCCTGGAAGCCCGTGGATCTTCATGGAAACGAAATCCTGTCAGGGGGTGGGGG
This sequence comes from Smutsia gigantea, assembly GCA_032199065.1. Lineage (NCBI taxonomy): Eukaryota > Metazoa > Chordata > Mammalia > Pholidota > Manidae > Smutsia > Smutsia gigantea. The sequence goes on along the minus strand of JAVSCE010007417.1, from coordinate 76,842 downwards.
CCCTGGGGGAGCAGGGCAGGCTGTGCATGGGCCTGTGAAGCTAGGTGGGGCACCCCCTGCAGATGGAAAACGCTTTGGTTGCTTGTGTGGGAAGCGGTTTGCAGTGAAACCAAAACGTGACCGGCACATAATGTTGACCTTCAGCCTTCGGCCCTTTGGCTGTGGCATCTGCAACAAGCGCTTCAAGCTGAAACACCATCTGACAGAACATATGAAGACCCATGCTGGAGCCCTGCATGCCTGTCCCCACTGTGGCCGTCGGTTCCGAGTCCATGCCTGTTTCCTTCGCCACCGGGACCTATGCAAGGGCCAGGGCTGGGCCACTGCTCACTGGACTTACAAGTGACTGCTGAGGCTGTACACTAACTTCAAGGACAAGAGCCACTGCTGCTGATGGATACTTACCCCTCTCTACCATGGCACCCCAATTTTGGGTCATGTAATCATGTCAAGAGGATAGATATATTATGGACCACTTGTTCCTGGGTGTGGACCTCAACCTGGCAGATTTGGAAACTCGAGATTTCTTATCTCACCCCAGGTTTTTGCCAACTACCCTACAGAAAAGTGATTTATAGGCCAAATGTAAATTGATCACTTAGCCATAAGAGACATTTTCATATGGGAAACCAGAATTCAAGTTAGAAGTTTATTTGATGAGAAAAGAGCAGAAAGACATAAAGATAAGTGTTCCATTTGTCTCCATGAGGAGTAAAGGAGCTGGTCTTCATCTAGGGATATGTTTGATTCAGAGTTCTAGTAATTCAGATACTAAGCTCTGAGCTCTCCTCTCTCCCGTCATTGGTGAAATTATATGAGAAGAGTTCTTTTTATGTACTTTTGTTATATATTTCCAGAAGCCTCTCAGATCATAACTTGCTTTCTCACCAGTAGATAAGTTCCTACACCTTTATTTTTTATGCTGTAGTTGAGCACTTTAATAAACTGAGCATTCCATATATCATTCCTAGAACCCCAGAGGGTATTCCTTCAACAACCTGTGTCCCTTTATCTGCTTTTGACCACCACTGATCACTTATATATTGATCACCGTGACTGCAGTGTGACCAGTAAGCTCAGGAGATGGCCACTGACTGAAAATGCTCTCAGGGTAGCACCACTGCTCTGAACAAGTGGCTATGGTCAAGAGGATCTCAGGGCTGAGCCAGCAAATGCTGAAGGCTAGAGAGTAACTGCACAGTAGAACCACAACCTTCCCTCTCCATCCCCATCCACACTTGACAGCCCCTTGGTTGAGAGGTAGAAGGGTAGAAAGATTTTGGAATGAGGAGATTGTCACAGGCGACTTAATTTCTTCAAATAAACCTTGCCTTGACATCTAAGCTAACAATGGACTGGAATGAGTAATTTATGTGGGAGAGACAACTTTGAGAACAGTTGCAAAGACTTGGATGTGTTCCTTATGCATCTGGGTTATATTGATGGGGAAAAGATGGGATGGTTTCATAATGTGGAAGAGAAAACTGTCCTGGACTTCAGTGGGCCAGATTCTGGGCCCTGACCTGCCACTGAATAACCTCTGGTAAGTTACCTTATCTTTCAGAGTCTGAACTACTACCTCCATTTTTTTTGTCGTTGTTGGGGTGGCATTTATCTCCTAACCACTTCTCTGTCTTTTTTTAAAGGGGTTGGTTCACAGGATCTTTACCTATACTGTTCCCTGGCCTCATGTATTGTGTATAATGTTTGGTTATTGTTTGATTTATGCAAATATTTAATGTAAAGCACTGTTCCAGACCCTGACTTACTCTGCCCTCAGAGTCCACAGCTATTACTGAAGCTAGACAAATAATGACAATGTGGTATAAGTTCATGATGGTGGGCAATACAAGCTACTGTAGTAGCACAAAGGAAGCTGAGCAAAGACCTAGTATTATAGGTCAGCAGAAGTTTCACAGAGATCTCCATGTGCCAGAGTATGGCAATAGGTACAGGTGGCTGAACTGATGTGGAAATGGTAAACATGAGTTGAACTGGGCCAGGAGTGGCAGTCTTCCAGGAAGCATCTTTCTCAAAAGTTATTAAGTGTGGCATCCAGAAGGGGCTGGAAAATGCAGCTTTATGGTTGAGAAGGTTAATTGTAAATGGGATCTGTCATCTTCTATAAAGAGCTGTGCCATAGATCCTCATGGGAAGGACTGAATATTGGGAAAGAAATCAGGGACAGGGTCTGCCAATCTTTGATCTACCCAAACTGCCATCCTTTTGGTACGTACTCTGTGGGGGGTTGCTGTATCCATTGGCCAGGATCCTTAAGTTGCAAGCAACAGAAACTGGATTAGACTGACCTTATCCAAACAGGAATCTGAATGTGGGTTGGCTACTGGAGTGGAAGGAAAGGCTAAAAGACCAGCCTTTTGGAAGGACAAGACTTGGGTCAGCTCTGGGGCTCCAGGGAGCAGGAACCCATGGGGACTCTTTTCAGGTCATATGTTTTGGAATAATGACCCAGTCATTCTTACTTATATGTCACTCATCCCAAGATAAAATCACCCAGGAGAGAACTCTGAGCCTCACCTTCACCCTCTGGCCAGAGCACATTCATCGTGTGTTCCATCAGGGCAACAAAGTGGGCATGGAATCCTCAAGGGGAAATTAAAAGTCCTGGGATGGAAGAATGGGGATGGGTCCTGTCCAACCCACAGGAACAAAGGCCCACCCAGACAATCTCCCATCTTGTTGCCCATCTTGGGATCTTTAAAGCTTCAGATATGCCTGGCATTTAGGTGTTCAAGAATGTTGAACATGCTCAACTTCCAACTTCCTCTCCTTAATCCCCATAGTACTTTGTTGCTCTATAAAACCAGTAAAATACAATGTTAGAAAAATTTTGAAGTTATTAGGTATCATACAGAAAATGAGTTCCATAATGAAAGATTTTGTTTTAAACAAATTATAATGTGAACCTCTCTGCCTCTGTCCTTTCTTCCTTACAGTGGAAGAGATGTCCCTTCCACTAAAACTGTCCCTCTTCCCAGAGCTTTTATTCTTTTAATAATCCCCTCTGTCCTGTAACTTCACTCTCTGTTTCTGTAGTTCCTCACTAGCATTGAGTCATGCTCATAGAGTTGTGAGAATTAATTGATGTAAGTAAAATGCTTAGAGCAGGACCTTATATGCAGTAAACTCAATAAATGTTAGCTATTATGAGTAAGAACATTAGTCAGTTCCCCACATCTTTAGTGGGATCAGTTCTCTCAGGGAGGAATCACATGTAAAGGGAAAATATTTTCAACTAAAAGAGAAATGAGGCATACAGCACTTAGTAGGGATTATATGTTATTGTTATTACTACCTTTCTCATAAATGCTAGAGTTCTTCAGGACTCTTTCACCCTCTTCTAACTTTATACATTCCTGGGTGATTTTTATCCACTTTTCTTAAAAACCATTTAAGTACTGATCATTAATTTTGTATCTCCAGTTTTCCTGATCTGCAGACCCACTCAGATTTCTTCCTTCTTTCCTTCCTTCCACAGTAAGGGCCTGCTGTGTACTGATGAAAAGGGCAGAAGCTATCACTGGGACCTGGGACCTGGATTATTGCTTTATGAGATACCTTCCAGTCATTAAATAGACTTTAATTCATAAACAGCTATGTAGATAGTTCATAGACATGTCAAGCTCAATGTGTATAAAATACTCTACCCCACCTCTAGCCAGGTGCTCCTCCACTGTTTCCAGCTTTAGTGATTGTTCCATCATCCACCCTAATGTGCAAGACTGAAACCTCTCGTCTCCATACCTATCCTACCAATGCTATCTCCTAAATATTTCAAATTGATGCATTCCTTCATTTTCATTACTGCTACTGTAATTTAACTGGTTGTCTCCTGTCTTGATTTTCTCTGTGTTTTATTATATACATCATGGCTAGAGTCATATTTCTAAAGCAAAAAGTACCATTTTACCAGCTCTCCAGCTTAAACCTTTCATTTGCTTCCTTTTGCTCTTTCATGAAGTCCAAATGATACGGTCCCAATTACTACGGTCTTGTCAGTCATTAATGTTTTCCCTAGACCTCTGATTTTTCTGCTTCTAATGCTCATCTCACTACCCAGAATAGTTTTCTATGTGAGATAGCTCATCTTGCCACCTAGAAATAGCCCTCAGTGGGCTAATTCCTACTCTCCTCAGCTATTAGCTTAAACATCACTTCCTCTAGAAATGTCCGTGACCATTAGGCCAAGGTAGGACCTCTGCTCTACACTGTAGTAACTCTTATTTTCCCGTATCATGGAACTTTTTTGGAATTCACTTTATTCAATAACTATTTGTCAACTATACATGGTTAGCCATTATATATAGGTTCTGTTTTAAGGTTTTAAGCATGGTAGACATTACTTTCCCTCATAAAGTTTACATTCCAGTGCTGTAAAGGAAATAACCAGGTAATAAGGTGGTGTGGAACAGAAGTAGAAGGCACACTGTCCACACTGATCTAGTATGTGAAGAAAAAGAAAGACCCAGACATGAAAAGCAGGGTGAAGAAGATGTTCCAGTAAAGTATTTACTTTATATGCAAAGTATATGCTAAATATGTACGCAAAGGCCAAGGAAGAGAAAGAGATTGGTATGTTTGACAAGGAGACCAGTGGACCTGGAGAGGAATAAGATTGTCTTCATCTGTTTGGGCTGCTATAACAATACCATAGATTGGGCTTATAAACAACATAAGTTTATTTTCTCACAGTTCTGGAGACCGGGAAGTCCAAGATCAAGTGCTGACAGATTCAGTGCCATGAGGATCTGCCTCCAAGTTCATGGTTGGTTGTATTCTCACTGTATCCTCACATGGCAGAAAGAAAAAGGAAGCTCCCTGGGGTCTCTTTCTTAAGGGCACTAAACCCATTAATGAGGGCTCCCACCTTCATGATCTAGTAACTTCTCCAAAGCCCCATCTCCTAATACCATCACATTGCAGGTCCAATTTCAACATAGAAATTTTGGCGGGGAGACAAACATTCAGTCCATTGTCAATGTAATTGAAGAGAGAGTCTGAGCCTGGGTTATATAAAGCCTTTCGGATTGTGATAAGGAATTTGGATTTTTATTCTAAATGCAAGTGGAAGCAATAAAGAGTTTAAAGTAGGTGAGTAATGAGCTTTTAACATTTTAAAGAGATTCCTGTAGCTACAGAACGAATATTGTATCATTAGCGGCAAGAGTAGAAGCAAGGAGACCAAGTAAGACTATTTCAGATGTGCAGACAAGAAGTAGGTAAAAGCAGAAGATATGGAGAGAAGTAGATGGATTAAAGCTATTGTATTTGGAGGTAGGATTGACACAGGACATCCTAACAGATTAATATAAAAATTATGGGAAAGTAAAAATAATCAAGGAAAACTAGAATTTTCGCTTGAGCAATTGAATTAAAGTCTATTTAATGACTGGAAGATAGAAATAGAAGAACTAGGGAGTGAGTCATGGGTTTTGTTTGAATGACTAGAAGCTGTCCAGTTGGGCAGCTGAATGTATTTGTTCAGTGGTCTTCTAGACCAGAGGTTGGCAGACTTTTTCTATAATAGGTAGTAAATATAATAAGTCTTATATGCCAAAAAGAAGTTAAGGATATTATATAAGTACATACATCTTAAAGCTAATTAACACAATTATTGACAAAATTCAAAATATAATAAAGTGCAACTTTTGTAATACAGGTCTGGTGCTTAATTGGGGTTCAAAGTTAGTGTTCCCTATTATCGAAATCAGTTGCAAATGTTCATCTATTAATGCCCTAATGAAAATTTACTATTTCATCTTTGAAAATGTCTTCATACAGATAGTAATGCCAAATACTGATATCAATCAAAGAGAATATGATTTTAATTAAGCATATTCATCACCCAAAAGGCATTTATAGAATTTTATTATATTCTCTTAATACTTGCCATTTATCACATCATTATATTGTAGATTAATCACACCCAGTTGAAGGTTAGGTGTAAGCTCCTCAGTTGCACAATTAAGTATAGAATTATCCTTTGCACTTGCATTGAGGTCTGAAAGACACTGCTTGGAAATGTAGTTTGAGCTCAGAAAATACCAGCTGCAAATCTATGTGGGAATGGAGATCTTGCTTCTTGTTTTAACTTTTGATTTGCAGGAAGATTGACATTACCTGCAATTCAAATAACTTTAAAGACTTTGCTGCAATATATGTTTTGTATGTAAGCACTGTTTTGCCTTTTTAGATGAAATTTGTTAAGAAACATTACCATATCTGTAGCAAGTGTCCACTAAAAGATGAACGGATAATGAAATGTGGTATACACATATAGTGGAATTATTATTCAGCCTAAAAAGGAAGGAAATTCTGACACATGGTACAACATGGATGAATCTTGAAGATATTATGCTGAGTGAAATAATTCAGCCCCGAAAGGACAAATACTGTATAATTCCATGTACATTCAGGACTTAGAGCCGTCAGCTTCATAGAGACAGAAAGTGGAATGGCGGTTTCCAGGGGCTAGGGAGAGCGGAGAATGGGGGGTTATTGCTTAATTGGGTACAGAGTTTCAGGTCAGAAAGATGAAAAAGCTCTGTAGATGGATGGTGGTGATGGTTACACAACAATGTGACTGTACTTAATGCCACAGAAATGTAGAGTTAAGATGGTTTAAATGGTAAATTTTATGTATATTTTACCACAATAAGAAAAAATAGGTAAGTGAACCACTTCTGAAGTAATGAATCTAGACATCTAGCATCACTGGCTGCTAGCACACCAAAAAGAATCCAGACATTACAATGCTCTTTATGGAAAACAGCACCACTACCTATGAATTAGTCTGGCCTAAAATATCCAGCCTGAATGTGACTGAGCCTCAACATATAACTCCCAGCTCACAGAAAAAGCAGGGAAACATGTTCAACCACACCACAGTGATGCAGTCAGCAAAACGGAGACTGACAAATTCTAAGGAACAAACAACTGATTCTTTTCACCAAAAAAGTTGCAAGAGGTAAAAAGAGATGGAGGAAAACCTGTAGTTTAAAATATTAAAAAAAAACATATTAGCTAATCATAATGCGTGGGCCTTATTTGCATTGTAGTTTTAAAAAAGATTTTAAAAAACATTGATGATGTTTATGAAACAACTGGACATCTGATGATACGAGGAGTTATTAACAATTTTAGCTGTGATAATAGTATTGTGTTTAAGGTGTTAAAAAAGGGGCCTTTGTCTTTTGACATATATATTTGATGTTATTTCTTGCCTTTTTGGTACTAACCATTCTGACTGCTTTGAGGTGATATCTCATTGTGGTTTTGATTTGCATTTCCCTGATGATTAGGGATGTGGAGCATCTTTTCATGTGTCTGTTGGCCATCTGTATTCTTTTTTAGAAAAAATATCAATTCAGGTCCTCTGCCTATTTTTAAGTCAAAGTTTTTTTTCTGGTGTTGAGTTGTATGAGTCCTTTATGTATTATATATTTTATATAGTACTTAAATATGTAAATATATACATACTTATATAACCCCTCATCAGATAAATCATTTGCAAATATCTTTCCCCATTCAGTAGGTTGCCTTTTCATTTTGTTGATGGTTTCCTTCACTCTGAAAAAGCTTTTTAGTTAGATGTTGTCCCAATTGTTTATTTTTGTTTTTTGTTTCCCTTGCCTGGGAAGACATACCCAGAAAAATATTGGTAAGGCCAATGTCTAAGAGTTTACTGCCTATGTTTGCTTTTAGGACTTTTATGGTTTCAGTCTTATATTTATGTCTTTAATCCATTTTGACATTTTTGTATATGGTGTAAGTAACTGGTCCAGTTTTATTCTTTTCCATATAGTGTCCCAATACCATTTATTGAAGAGATTGTCTTTTCCCCCTTGTATATTCTTGCCTCCTTTGTCACAGATTAATTAATGTGTAAGTATGGGTTTATTTCTGGCTCTCCATTCTATTCCATTGATCTATATGTCTGCTTTTGTGCCAGTACTATATTGTTTTGGTTACTACAGCTTTGTAGTGTAGTTTGAAATCAGGGAGCATGATACCTCCAGCTTTCTTCTTTCTCAAGATGGCTTTGGCTTTTTGAGATTTTTTATGGCTCCATACAAATTTCAGGATTCTGTGAAAAGATGTCATTGGTATTTTGGTAGGGATTGCATTGAATCAGTAGATTGCTTTGGGTGTATTGACATTTTAACAATATTAATTCTTCCAGTCCAAGAACACAGTATATCTTTCCATTTGTGTCAACTTCCATTTCTTTCATCAATGTCTTACAGTTTTCAGAGTATAGATATTTCCCCTCCTTGGTTGAATTTGTTCTTGGTAATTTTATTCTTTTTGATGCAATTGTAAATGGGATTATTTTCACAATTTCTCTTTCTGCTAGTTCATTATTAGGGTATAGAAACATAACAGATTTCTGTACATTGATTTTGTACCCTGTAACTTTACTGAATTCCTTTATTGTAATAGTTTTTTGGTGGAGTCTTTAGGGTTTTCTCTATATAGTATCATGTCATCTGCAAATAGTGGCAGTTTTAATTCATCCTTACCAATTTGGATCTCTTATTTCTTTTTCATATGATTTCCAGTACTGTGTTGAATAAAAGTGTTGAAAGTGGACATCTTTGTCTTGTTCCTGGGCTTAGAGGAAAAGCTTTCAGTTTTTCACCATTGAGTATAATACTAGCTGTGGGTTTGTCATAGATGGCCTTTATTATGTTAAGGTATGTTTCCTCTATATCCACTTTGTTCAGAGTTTTTATCATGAATGGATGTTCAATTTTGTCAAATGTTTGTCTGCATCTATTGAGTTGATATGATTTAATCCTTTTTGTTAATATGGTACATCACATAGATTGATTTGCAGATATTGAACTATCCTTGCATCCCTAGAATAAATGCCACTTGTTTGTGGTAAATGATCTTTTTAATGTAATTTTGCATTCAGTTTGCTAATATTTTGTTGAAGAATAAATATTTTTAAATAAATAAATGTTATAGTAACCTTACAAATGAGTTGTAAGAGAACATTCCTTCTTTTCTTTTTCCTCTGTAACTGCTTGTATATAAGCCCTATAGCAAAGTGGTTGAAAGCAGTATACCAGGTATCAGTTTATTAACTCTCAGCTCCAAATTCATCCATGCTGCTCTGCAGTGAAGGACTGGGCTTTTTTTTTTCTTTGGTATTATTAATGTACAATTACATGAGCAACATTATGGTTACTAGACTCCTCCTATTATCAAGTCCCCACCACATACCCCATTACAGTCACTGTCCATCAACATAGTAAGATGCTATAGAACCACTACTTGTCTTCTCTGTGTTATACTGCCTTCCCCGTATCCCCCCACCAATACATTATGTGTGGTAATCATAATGCCCCTTTTTCCCCCTTATCCCTCCCTTCCCACCCAACTTCCCCAGTCCCTTTCGGTTTTGTAACTGTTACTCCATTCTTGGGTTCTGTGAGTCTGCTGCTATTTTGTTTCTTCAGTTTTTTCTTTACTCTTATACTCCACAGATGAGTGAAATCATTTGATACTTGTCTTTCCCCGCCTGGCTTATTTCACTGAGCATAATACCCTCGAGCTCCATCCATGTTGTTGCAAATGGTAGGATTTGATTTCTTCTTTTTTTTATTAAGGTATTACTGATATACGATCTTATGAAGGTTTCACATGAAAAAAAAATGTGGTTACTACATTTACCCATATTACCAAGTCCCCACCCGTACCCCAATGCAGTCACTGTACTTCAGTGTAGTAAGATGCCACAGATTCACTATTTGCCTTCCCTGTGCTACACTGTTTTCCCCGTGATCCCCACACCATGTGTACTAAACATAATATGCCTAAATCCTCTTCTCCCTCCCTCCTTACCCATCCTCCAACACCCCTCCTCTTTGGTGACCACTAGTTCCTTCTTAGAGTCTCTGAGTCTGTTGCTATTTTGTTCCTTCAGTTTTTCTTCATTGTTATACTCCACAGATGAGTGAAATCATTTGATACTTGTCTTTCTCCACCTGGCTTATTTCACTGAGCATAATATCCTCCAGCTCCATCCATGTTGTTGCAAATAGTAGGATTTGTTTCTTTCTTATGGCTGAATAGTATTCCATGGTGTATATGTACCACATCTTCTTTATCTATTCATCTACTGATGGACACTTAGGTTGCTTCCATATCTTGGCTATTGTAAAAAGTGCTGCGATAAACATAGGGGTGCATATGTCTTTTTGAATCTGAGAAGTTGTATTCTTTGGGTAAATTCCAAGGAGTGGGATTCCCGGGTCAAATGGTATTTCTATTTTTAGTTTTTTGAGGAACCTCCGTATTGCTTTCCACAATGGTTGAATGAGCTTACATTCCCCGCCAACAGTGTAGGAGGGTTCCCCTTTCTCTGCATCCTCGCCCGCATTTGTTGTTCTTAGTCTTTTCAATCCTGGCCATCCTTACTGGTGTGAGGTGATATCTCATTGTGGTTTTAAGTTGCATTTCCCTGATGATTAGTGATGTGGAGCATCTTTTCATGTGTCTGTTGGCCATCTGAATTTCTTCTTTGGAGAATTGTCACTTCATATCCTCTGTCCATTTTTTAATCGGGTTATTTGCTTTTTGGGTGTTGAGGCATGTAAGTTCTTTTATATGTTTTGGATGTTAACCCTTTGTTGGATATGTTATTAACAAATATATTCTCCCATACTGTAGGATGCCTTTTGTTCTGTTGATGGTGTCCTTTGCTGTACAGAAACTTTTCAGTTTGATGTAGTCCCATGAGTTCATTTTTGCTTTGGTTTCCCTTGCTTGAGGAGATGCATTCAGGAGGTAGTTTCTCATGCTTATATTCAGGAGATTTTTCCCTATGTTGTCTTCTAAGAGTTTCATAGTTTCATGACTTGCATTCAGATCTTTGACCCATTTCGAGTTTACTTTTGTGTGTGGGGTTAAACAATAATCCAGTTTCATTCTCTTGCATGTAGCTGTCCAGTTTTGCCAACACCAGTTGTTGAAGAGGCTGTCATTTCCCCATTGTATGTCCATGGCTCCTTTATCACATATTAATTGACCATATATGGTTGAGTTTATTTCAGGGCTCTCTAGTCTGTTCCATTGGTCTATGGTTCTGTTCTTGTGCCAGTACCAAATTGTCTTGATTACTGTGGCTTTGTAGTAGAGCTTGAAGTTGGGGAGCATAATCCCCCCAGCTTTATTCTTCCTTCTCAGGATTGCTTTGGCTATTTGAGGTCTTTTGTGGTTCCATATGAATTTTAAAACGATTTTCTCTAGTTTGTTGAAGAATGCTGTTGGTATTTTGATAGGAATTGCATTGAATCTGTAGATTGATTTAGGCAGGATGACCATTTTGACAGTATTAATTCTTCCTATCCATGAGCACGGGATGCGTTTCCATTTATTGGTATCTTCTTTAATTTCTCTCATGAGTGTCTTGTCGTTTTCAGAGTATAAATCTTTCACTTCCTTGGTTATGTTTATTCATAGGTATTTTGTTCTTTTTGATGCAACTGTGAATGGAATTGTTTTCCTGATTTCTCATTCTGCTAGTCCACCGTTAGTGTATAGAAAGCAACAGATTTCTGTGTATTAATTTTGTATCCCATAACTTTGCTGAATTTAGATATTAGATCTAGTAGTTTTGGAGTGGATTCTTTAGGGTTTATCATGTCATCTGCAAACAGGGACAGTTTGACTTTTTCCTTATCAATCTGGATGCCTTTTATTTCTTTGTGTTGTCTGATTGCCGTGGCTAGGACCTCTAGAACTATGTTAAATATAAGTGGGTAGAGTGGGCATCCTTGTCTTGTTGCTGGTCTTGAAGGAGAAGCTTTCAGCTTCTCGCTGTTAAGTATAATGTTGGCTGTGGGTTTGTCATATATGGCCTTCACTATGTTGAGGTACTTGCCCTCTATACCCGTTTTGTTGAGAGTTTTTATCGTGAATGGATGTTGAATTTTGTCAAATGCTTTTACAGCTTCGATGGAGATGACCATGTGGTTTTTTCCTTCTTTTTGTTGATGTGGTGGATGATGTTGATGGATTTTCGAATGTTGTACCATTCTTGCATCTCTGGAATAAATCCTAAATGATCATGATGGATGATCTTTTTGATGTATTTTTGAATTCGGTTTGCTAATATTTTGTTGAGTATTTTTGCATCTATGTTCATCAGGGATATTGGTCTGTAATTTTCTTTTTTTGTGGTGTCTTTGCCTGGTTTTGGTATTAGAGTGATGTTGGCCTCATAGAACGAGTTTGGGAGTATTCCCTCCTCCTCTACTTTTTCGAAAAATTTAAGGAGGGTGGTATTAGGTCTTCACTACATGTTTGATAAAATTCAGCAGTGAAACTATCTGGATCAGGGGTTTTGTTCTTCGGTAGTTTTTTGATTACCAATTCAATTTGTTTGCTGGTAATTGGTCTAGTCAGATTCTCTGTCTCTTTGTGGGTCAGCCTTGGTAGGTTGTATTTTTCTAGAAAGTTGTCCATTTCTTCTAGGTAATCCAGTTTGTTAGCATATAATTTTTCCCAGTATTCTCTCATAATTCTTTGTATTTCTGTGGTGTCCGTAGTGATTTTTCCTTTCTCACTTCCGATTCTGTTTATGTGTGTAGACTCTCTTCTTTTCTTGATAAGTCTGGCTAGGGATTTATCTATTTTGTTTATTTTCTTGAAGAACCAGCTCCTGCTTTCATTGATTCTTTCTATTGTTTTATTCTTCTCAATTTTATTTATTTCTGCTTTAATCTTTATTATGTCCCTCCTTCTACTGACTTTGGGCCTCATTTGTTCGTCCTTTTCTAGTTTCATTAATTGTGAGTTTAGACTGTTCATTTGCGATTGTTCTTTCCTGAGGTAGGCCTGTATTGCAATATATTTCCCTCTTAGCACCGCATTCACCACATCCTACATATGCAGTTTTGAATTATGGTTGTCATTTGTCTCCATATATTGCTTGATCTCTGTTTTTATTTGGTCATTGATCCATTGGTTATTTAGGAGCATGTTGTGAAGCCTCCATGTGTTTGTGGGATTTTTCATTTTCATTGCACAATTTATTTCTAATTTCATACCTTTATGTTCTGAGAAACTTGTTGGTACAATTTTAATCTTTTTGAATTTACCAAGGCTATTTTTGTGGCCTAGTATATGATCTGTTCTTGAAAATGTTCCATGTGCACTGAGAAGAATGTGTATTCTGCTGCTTTTGGGTGTAGAGTTCTGTAGATATCTGTTAGGTCCATCTGTTCTAATGTGTTGTTCAGTGCCTCTGTCTCCTTACTTATTTTCTGTCTGGTTGATCTGTCCTTCAGAGTGAGTGGAGTGTTGAAATCTCCTAGAATGAATGCATTGCATTCTATTTCCCCTTTTAATTCTGTTAATATTTGTTTCACATATGTAGGTGCTCCTGTGTTTGGCGCATAGATATTTATAATGGTTATATCTTCTTCTTGGATTGACCCTTTTGTCATTATGTAATGTTCTTCTTTGTCTCTTGTAACTTTCTTTGTTTTGAAGTCTATTTTGTCTGATACAAGTACTGCAACTCCTGTTTTTTTCTCCCTATTACTGCATGAAATATCTTTTTCCCTTCCTTCACTTTTAGTTTGTGTATGTCTTTGGGTTTGAAGTGAGTCTCTTGTAGGCAGCATATAGATGGTTCTTGTTTTTTATCCATTCAGTGACTCTATGTCTTTTTTTTTGCTATCATTAGTATACAATCATATGAGCAATATTATCATTACTAGACTCCCCTTATTACTAAGTCCCCAACACATACCCCATTACAGTCACTGTCCATCAGTAGTAAGAAGCTATAGAATCACTAATTGTCTTCTCTCTGTTATACTGCCCTCCCTGTATGCCCTCGCCCCCACTACATTATGTGTGCTAATTGTAATACCGCTTTTTCTCCCTTATCCCTCCCTTCCCATCCATCTTCCCGAGTCCCTTGCCCTTTGGTAACTGTTAGTCCATTCTTGTGTTCTGTGAGTCTGCTCCTGGTTTGTTCCTTCAGTTTTTGCTTTGTTCTTATACTCCACAGATGAATGAAATCATTTGATACTTGTCTTTCTCCACCTGGCTTATTTCACTGAGCATAATACCCTCTAGCTCCATCCATGTTGTTGCAAATAGTAAGACTTCTTTTCTTCTAATGGCTGAATAATATTCCATTATGTATATGTACCACATCTTCTTTATCCATTCTTCTACTGATGGACACTTAGGTTACTTCCATTGCTTGGCTATTGTAAATAGTGCTGCGATAAACATAGGGGTGCATATGTCTTTTTCAAACTGGGCTGCTGTATTCTTAGGGTAAATTCCTATGAGTGGAATTCCTGGGTGAAATGGTATTTCTATTTTGATTTTTTTGAGGAACCTCCATACTGCTTTCCACAATGGTTGAACTAATTTACATTCTCACCAGCAGTGTAGGAGGGTTCCCCTTTCTCCACATCCTCGCCAGCATTTGTCATTGTCTTTTGGATGTTGGCCATCCTAACAGGTGTGAGGTGATACCTCATTGTGGTTTTAATTTGCATTTCTCTGATGATTAGTGAAGTGGAGCATCTTTTCATGTGCCTCTTGGCCATCTGAATTTCTTCTTTGGAGAAGTTTCTGGTCAGCTCCTGTGCCCATTTTCTAATTGGGTATTTGCTTTTTGTTTGTTAAGGTGTGTGAGCTCTTTATATAATTTGGATGTCAACCCCTTATTGGATATGTCATTTATGAATATATTCTCCCATACTGTAGGATGTCTTTTTGTTGTACTGATGGTGTCCTTTGCTGTATAGAAGCTTTTTAGTTAGATACAGTCCCACTTGTTCATTTTTGCTTTTGTTTCTCTTGTCCAGGGATATACATTCATGAAGAAGTTGCTCATATTTATGTCCAAGAGATATTTGCTTATGTTTTTTTCTAAGAGTTTTATGGTTTCCTGACTTACATTCAGGTCTTTGATCCATTTTGAGTTTACTTTGTGTATGGGGTTAGACAGTAATCCAGTTTCATTCTCTTACGTGTAGCTGTCCAATTTTGCCAACACCAGCTGTTGAAGAGGCTGTCATTTCCCCATTGTATATCCATGGCTCTTTATTGTATATTAATTGACCATATGTGCTTGGATTTATATTTGGACTCTCTAGTCTGTTCCATTGGTCTATGGGTCTATTCTTGGGCCAGTACCAAATTGTCTTGATTACTGTGGCTTTGTAGTAGAGCTTGAAGTCAGGGAGCATAATTCCCACCACTTTATTTTTCCTTCCCAGGATTGCTTTGGCTATTCATGGTCTTTTGTGGTTCCATTTGAATTTCAGAATTATTTTCTCTAGTTCATTGATGAATGCTGTTGGTATTTTGATAGGGATTGCATTGAATCTGTAGATTGCTTTAGGCTGGCTGGCCATTTTGACAATATTAATTCTTCCTATCCATGAGCACGGGATATGTTGCCATTTATTAGTGTCTTCTTTAATTTCTCTCGTGAGTGTCTTATAGTTTTCAGATCATAAGTCTTTGACTTCCTTGATTAGGTTTATTCCTAGATATTTTATTCTTTTGGATGCAATTGTGAATGGAATTTTTTTTCTGATTTCTTAGACTCTATGTCTTTTTATTGGTGCATTCAGACCATTTACATTTAGGGTGATTATCAATAGGTATGTATTTATTTCCATTGCAGGCTTTAGTTTCGTGGTTACCAAAGGTTCAAGGGTAATTCCCTTACTATCTAACAGTCTAATTTAACTCACTTCGTATGCTATTACACACACAACCTAAAGATTTTTTCTTTTCCTCCTTTTTCTTCCTCCTCTTTTCTTTTTATGTTATGAATCATATTCTGTACTCTTTGTCTATCCTTTGGGTGACATGTATTTAGTTTTAGGAATATTTCCATCTATCTATAGGAGTCCCTCCAAAATGCACTGGAGAGGTAGTTTATGGGAGGTAAATTCTCTCAGCTTTTGCTTATCTGAAAAGTGTTTAATCCCTCCTTCAAATTTAAATGATAACCTTGCCAGGTAGAGTATTCTTGGTTCGACGCCCTTCTGCTTCATTGCATTAAATATATCATGCCACTCCCTCTGGTGTCTAAGCTTTCTGTCGAAAAATTTGATGATAGCCTCTTGGGTATTACTTTGTGTGTGACCTTTTTCTCTCTCTAGCTGCTTTTAAAAGTCTGTCTTTAACCTTGATCTTTGCCATTCTAATTATATGTCTTGATGTTGTCTTTGTTGGGTCCCTTGTGTTGGGAGATCTGTGTGTCTCTATGGCTTGAGAGACTATCTCCTTCCCCAGATTGGGGAAGTTTTCAGCAATTACCTCCTCTATGACACTTTCTATCCCTTTTTCTCTCTTCTTCTTCTTCTGGTACCCCTATTATGTGAATATTGTTCCATTTGGATTGGTCACACAATTCTCTCAATATTCTTTCATTCTTAGAGATTCTTTTTCTCTCTGTGCCTCAGCTTCTTTGTATTTCTCTTCTCTGATTTCTATTCCATTTACTTTCTCTTCTACTACATCTAATCTGCTTTTAAATCCCTCCATTGTACGTTTCATTTCAGATATGCAATTTCCTAATGATTGAATCTCTGTCTTAAATTTGTTCCTGAGTTCTTGAATATTTTTCTGTACCTCCATAAGCATGTTTATGATTTTTATTTTGAACTGTCTTTCAGGAAGATTAGTGAGTTCAGTTTCATTTGGCCCTTTTTCTGGGGTTTGTGAGATTTTGGTCTGAACCATGTTCTTTTGACTTTTCATATTTCTGTGTGGTGCCCTGTAGTGCACAGAAGCACCAGTCTCTTGAGCTTCTCAGCGCATAGACTGTAGTTGGAGGTCTTCAGGGAGTGGAGCTGGTGCCTGGGGGGAGGAAAGATCTGTTTCTTGATTCCCATCTGCCATGCCTGTCTCATGTATCAGATCCAGTGGGCGGAGCACACAGGTGAGCCTCGTTGCTTTGCATCTTTAGCTGTTGTAGGCGGGGCCTCCCTCTGAGTGACCTGACACTAGTGCTGTGACTGCTGTTTTGTCAGCCGGTGCCATCAGGCCAGGAGGAAGGCTCGGCAGGCTGCATATCACAGTGTGGGGCCTCTGAGCTGAGTAGCCAGCCAGGGGGATGGAGCGCCTGAAGCTCCTCAAAGTTCCCAGTCTGCTGGGCAGAGTGCTCCCAGATAACCTTGACCCCCTATTCCTTCCCCCACGCAGCAAGCTCCATGCAAACCCCGCCCCTTTAGGAGCCCTCTCGCTGCTAGGAAGCCTGTCAGAACCGCCTGCCTTTCCCTTGTCCCAGAGCGGCCGGTATGGAACCCGTCCTCCACAAACGACTGGAATCTGTGTCCCAAGCACTCCATCTGTCCCAGCTCCCGTTCCCCAGAGCACCACACAATGTAGGTTTCTGCTCGTAAAGCAGGTCTCCAGGGCTAGGTGTTCAGCAGTCCCAGGCTTCCATCCCCTCCCCACTCCGTTTCTCTTCCTCCTGCCCGTGAGCTGGGGTGGGGGAAGGGCCTGGGTTCCGCCGGATCAAGACTTTGGTATGTTACCCTGTTTCATGTGGTCTGCTCTGTTTGTGAGGTCTGTATGCAGTCTGGTGCAGCCGTCTTTCCTGTTGCTGTTTTAGGGTTAGTTGTATTAACTATATTTTCATTCTATCTGTGGTTTGGGGAGGAGTTCTCTGTCTCACCTCTCCCGCCTCCATCTTGAATCTCCTGGACAGTCAAGGACTGGGCTTTTTAAGCATTTCTTTACAGTGAGCATGGTGGAGAGGGCACAGGAGGGATATTTCAGGAAGAAGGAAGTTTTTTTCCTAGTTCTAATGTGCTGCATCTTGCTTTTGTTCTCCTCCTACCGATCTATCAGCAATGTGTATATATATGTTCATATGTGTGTGTGTTTGTAGTGGCAGGGGGAACCATCCAGAAGTGCTCTGCTTCAGCCATGTGCCTAGAGAATGCAATCCCTTGGCTTCCACGAAGCCCCAGTATGGGCCTAGTGACCACTTCCTGCTGCCCTCCCAGTGCAGATACTGCACACAGCATGTTTCATAACCATGGTGGTGCTGACTGTTTCTACATGCACACCCAACAGCCTTGGTTTGCTTCACCCCAGAGTTATGACTCAGAAACCTCCTGATGTGAACACCACATACTCAGGGCACTTCAATTGCCTATGCATGCCTGACCATGGGTCTCAGTTTGCCTGCACCCAGGAGGGTTGTTTTCCACTTGTCTGGTGATTACTGACTAGCTCTGGCCCGGGCAACTCAGAAAACTTCTCAGTCATCCAGTGGGCTGCAACCAAACCTTATTCAGTCAGGTCTGAACCACAGCCTTGGGGCTCTCCAATGCTTCTTAGAGTATTCTTCACATCTTTATAGTTACTGTCTTGCCATTGTTTAATAATTCATTATATTAAGCTACCCTTTTAAAATTCTTATATTAAGCTACCCTATTTAAATTGTTATGTAGTTTCTGTCCCTTGATTGGACACAAATTAATAAAGAATTAGTACCAGGAATTGTCCCAGGAAATAGACCCATAAAGGTAGGACTTTTATGTAGCATAGTGCTGATCTCTGTGTCAATGAGAAATGGCTGCTAGTAACCCATAGATTGCAGTGGTATCACAGTTAATCAGACTATCATCTGTGGTTGACTGGATAAAATGCCAACTGAAGGCACATGCCTTGGGAGCCATTGTGGCTGCTGCCCTTCACTGTTGCAGCAGTAATAATGACTGTGGTATAAGACAGATTCTTTTGAGTGTATTTGAGCAATTAGAAGGAGAAAATAATAGCTCACGACTGTTAACTGTCAGCTCAAGTCATGGAATGAGAACCAGAGAGCCTCCATGATAATGCTAAAATAATTTCTATAACCCCAGGGTGATATTGATGAAAATTAAAAATAAAATGGTATATGTTGTTGAATTATAATGACTGTTGAATCAACCATCTTGCCAATTTTCATGTGGAAATTAGGGCAATGATCAGGAAATAATGGGATCCTGAATCTTGACATTGAGACATTTCAAATGAATTGAGACATCCAAGTAAAATTGACAATCTTGAACTCCCAGGTCACTCTGAGCCCCCTTAACAGTGGAAGTAATTTTCCCCTGGTATCTGCGGATACTAGTTTTCCTCTGCTTAAAAAATTTTAACAACCTTACCTTCAGCAGATTCCTTGAAAGAAGATACTCATTCTCCTTAGGATTCCCCCCAGCCACCTGCTTTGCCACTAGGCCCATAAATAGGATCAAATCTTAGCAGGCTCCAGAGGAACAGGAACACAAAATTAACCAGGAGGAAGTAGCATAAGCACCAAAAGAATTGCAGGACTTTGCTAATATATACTGGTAGTAACCCAGGAAATGTGTGTAAATGGATTCCGAGTTTGGTAAATCAAAGAAGACAAACTATAATACTATATCAGGCTAGATTTTTTTCTGTATGAATATGCTTACTAGAAATCCAGGTGTAATATATTAGCTCATATAGCTAGACGTGGCTCTAGCTTCTTATTTGGTTGGTTGACTGAAACGTGAACTCAATATTCAAGTTCAATGTTGAGATCTAATTTAATGAAGTTAAGATGCCAGAGCTTCCCTGGTATGATTTGGAGGAGGAAATCCAGAGGTGTAGGGAGATCTCAATGGTGGATTGGACTTATCATGTGTGACCTATCCCCTAACGTTTTTGTATGTGAAAGTTCATGAAGACACTCCCTTTACTAAGGCATTGAGGAATATATTACTGAGGGGAGCACCTGCATCCTTGAAAAGTGCTCTGATTGCTCTCTATTGTAGGCCAGTTATGACTGTGAGGGTTGCCACCTTTAAGGCTGAGCTCCTGATTTCATGGTATTCCATTGTTGCAGAGGCTGAGTAGAAGCACTTAACCATCAAAGACAAGGTGGACACATTAACCCAAATGGTATCAGGAATGTTTCAGTAATCAGAACACCTTGGCCTGCAGAGATCTTTAGTGGCAGGCTAGTTGATCATGGTGTCCCTAGGAACAAAATAGATAATCAGCTTACTAGACTATTGCTTGATCTATATAACAGGGAACACTATAGGTCTGGAGGCCAAAAACCCAATTTGAGTCACCATAGTAAAGAATGATGCCCTCTTACCCAGTTTCCAGACTTAAATCAGTTCTTTGGCCCAGAGTCCTTTGAAAAGGTCAGGTTTCCTTGAGGAAGGACCTCATACCACGGCTACAAGTAAACAACTTAATCTTCTTCCATGCATTCCCTAAAGAAACCTGCAGCCATTTATTAGAGTGGCTATCATTGGGGAAAAGAAAATACCCAGACCTTTCAGGGATTACTGGACAACTGGCTCTGAATTGATATCAAGTCCTTATGACTCAAAATGCCACTATGGCCCACCATTCAAAGTAGGGTAGATGGTGGGGAGGTGCTAGAGGGAGTCTCAACTCAAGTCTGACCACAAAGGGTCCAGGTGGCCCATAAACTTACCCAGTGGTTATTTCCCTGGTTCCTGAAAGTATAATTGGAATAGTTGCATTTGAAAACTGGCAGAATCCTCCCATTGGCTTGGACCTATGGGATCTTTATGGTAGACAGGCTAAGTGGAAGCCTCTGGAACTTCCAACTGCCACCAAGATAGTAAACCAGAAGTAACACAACATCCCTGAGAGAAAAGGTGAGACATTAATACTGCAATCAAAGAACTGAAAGAAGCAGGGCTAATGATTCCTAACTCTTCTTATCTAATTCACCAGTTTGGCCTGTGCAAAAGTCACGTGGATCTTAGAAAAATGACTATGGACTATTGTAAACTTAATCTGGTGGTGACTCTGCCTGCATGTGCTGACCAGATGTAACATGTAGTCCCTTTACTGTAGGATCTTTTCTGTGCCTGTGACTCATCTAGAAGTTGTGTGTGTGTTTGTGTGTATGTGTATGTTAAATTTATAAAAATATGGAGTCTTAAAAGTATCTTTTTAAAAAATCAATTTCTGACTTAATTGCATGGTGATTTAAGCCTATAGTCCTGTATGATAACAACCTTTGCAGTTTGTTAAGACTTGTTTTATGTCCTAATACAGTTATTATTTGCTATTTTTGTAAATGCCCCATCTGTACTTGACAGGAATGTGAATTCTCGAATTATCATATACAAGATTGCTTATCAAGTATGCTAATACATGTACTACTAACTTTGCTCAGTCTACACATTTCTGAGATATATGTTAAAATCTCCCTTTGTCATTAAGAATTATAAATTTCTCCTTACAATTCTGTTGGTTTTTGCTTCTGATATTTATAGACTATATTATTTTGTGCATTCAAATTAAGAATTATTAATTCATCTTTGTAAGTTATTTATATCATTTATGATTATGAAGAGATCCTCTTCGTTTCTAATATGGATTCTTTTGGTTAGTTTTTTGTCTAGTGTGTCTTTTTCCATTCACTTATTTTCTACTGTTCTGTGCCTGTTTGTTTAAAATGTATGCTAGTAAATAGCATATAACTTGATATTTAAAAGTCATCCAACCCCAAAACCCTTGGAAACATAGGGAAATTACATTTATTGTGAATAGTGGTATATTTGGACTTATTACTATTATCTTCTGTTTTATTTTGTGATTTTCCCATGCTGCTGCTTTCCCCTTTCCTACTCACATTTGGAATGATTGTGTTTTCTTTTTTCCTTTATTTCCTGTCTAGTGGTTTGAAAGTTATACTTTCTGTTTCTATTCTTTTAATGAGTATCTTTGATATTTTAGCAGGCATACCTGACAGTCCAAAGTTGGTTAACTTCTGTACCATCTTTCAGAGCAATAAGGGGCCTCCGATTGCTACTACGCTGATCACCTTTCTTCTCTCTGGTATGTTAAGACCCCGAATAGCCAAAGCAATCCTGAGAAGGAAGAATAAAGCAGGAGGGATCTTGCTTCCCAACTTCAAGCTCTACTACAAAGCCATAGTAGTCAAGACAATTTGGTACTGGCACAAGAACAGACCCACAGACCAGTGGAACAGAATAGAGTGTCCAGATATTAACCCAAGCATATATGGTCAATTAATATATGATAAAGGAGCCATGGATATACAATGGGGAAATGACAGCCTCTTCAACAGCTGGCAAAACTGGACAGCTACATGTAAGAGAATGAAACTGGATTACTGTCTAACTCCATCCCCAAAAGTAAACTCAGAATGGATCAAGGACCTGAATGTAAGTCATGAAACTGTAAAACTCTTAGAAGAAAACATAGGCAAAACTCTCTTCGATATAAACATAACTTCTTCATGAACATATCTCCCCAGGCAAGGGAAACAAAAGCAAAAATGAACAAGTGGGACTATATCAAACTAAAAAGCTTCTGTACAATGAAGGACACCATCAATAGAACAAAAATACATTCTACAGTATGGGAGAATATATTCATAAATGACATATCCGATAAGGGGTTGACATCCAAAATACATAAAGAGCTCATGTGCATCAACAAAAAAAAGCAAATAATCCAATTAAAAAATGGGCAGAGGATCTGAACAGACACTTCTCCAAAGAAGAAATTCAGATGGCCAAGAGGCACATGAAAAGATGCTCCACATCGCTAATCACCAGAGAATGCAAATTAAAACCACAATGAGATATCACCTCACACCATTTGGTATGTTAGTATGGCCAGCGTTCAGGTGTATCTTATTTTATGTCTCCCATATTAATGTTATTACTGCTTTGTATAGTCAATACTTGTTTAAACGTACGCAAAGCCTTATTTTTACTCTCTTCTCAGTGTTGTTTTCCTTCATCCTGAAATACATCCCTTAGGAATCTTTCACTGAGACTGCATAAGCGATAAACTTGGAGTTTTTCTTTAGAAAAAGATGACTTTATTTCCCCTCATTAAAAAAAAATTAACTTACTCTGCATTTAAAAAATCCAGAATGTTAGATGTGTTGATACTCCACTCTTAAATATTTGTGTCTTTATTTAAAAAGAACATTTGCTCTTAATTTTCAATATCATAACCAGAAAAATGAACCAACTTCCAGAACCAGAAAGGAATCTACTTGAACATGGATCAACTTATACTGGACTTAATGCTGCTCTCTGTGGCCTAATAGCAAATGGTCCTTTTTGACAAATCTTGAATGTGGCACAGGCTTATATAACTGCTGGCTTACCAATGGCAGTGATCCCATTTTTGACAGCACATGTATCTTACAAAGGTTTTGTAAGCTTACTTTTGAATACAGGTGATTTGAATTGTGAAACCTGTACCCTAAGATGAGGTGGATTAGTTGGTCTTGTTTTTGGTGGTCTGTATCCTGTTTTCTTGGCTTTCCCTGTGAGTGGTGGCCTAGCAGCCAGTATAACTCTGCCCTGTTATCAGAGAAAGGAAACAACTGACTGGATTAGAATTTCTAAGCGGATCATTAGAAAGATGGTACTTCCCATTTTGCTTCAGACTATGTTTGCAGCATACCTTGGGTCTAGACAATATAAGCTACTTATACAGGCTATTCAGTTACCTGAACCTGTACTAGAAATTCAGTGATTATTAAGCAAATATATACACAAAAATAAAGTTGTAAATATTTTTTAGAAAACAATGTTTGCTTACTCAGCCAAATTAACATGAGCATATCTAGTAACAGGAACAGTAATTCCTTAATATCATCTAATATCCATTCCATCGGACTTTCTCATATCCCAATAGTGTCCTGTTTTCCAAATCAGATCCAATCCAGAACCATGTACGGCATCAGTATCCCATAAGCCACTTTTAATTTCAAACAATACCTTTTTTTTGCTGCTATTAATGTACAATTACATGAGCAATACTATAGTTACTAGACTCCCCCTGTTATCAAGTCCCCACCACATACCCCCATTACAGTCACTGTCCATCAGCGTAGTAAGATGCTATAGAATTACTACTTGTCTCCTCTGTGTCATACTGCCTTCCCCGTATGCCCCTCCCCCGGCCCGCTACATTATGTGTACTAATCATAATACCGCTTTTTCCGCCTTATCCCTAACTTCCCACCGCTCTTCCCCAGTTCCTTTCCCTTTGGTAACTGTTAGTCCATTCTTGGGTTCTGTGAGTCTGCTGCTGTTTTGTTCCTTCAGTTTTTGCTTTGTTCTTATACTCCACAGATGAGTGAAATCATTTGGTACTTGTCATTCTCCACCTGTCTTATTTCACTGAGCATAATACCCTCTAGCTCCATCCATGTTGTTGCAAATGGTAGGATTGGTTTTCTTCTTACGGCTGAATAATATTCCATTGTGTATATATACCACCTCTTCTTTATCCATTCATCTACTGATGGACACTTAGGTTGCTTCCATTTCTTGGCTATTGTAAATAGTGCTGTGATAAACACAGGGGTGCATATGTGTTTTTCAAACTGGGCTGCTACATTCTTAGGGTAAATTCCTAGGAGTGGAATTCCTGGGTCAAATGGTATTTCTATTCTGAGTTTTTTGAGGAACCTCCATACTGCTTTCCACAATGGTTGAACTAACTTACATTCCCAACAGCAGTGTAGGAGGGTTCCCTTTTCTCCACATCCTCGCCAACATTTGTTGTTGTTTGTCTTTTGGATGGCAGCCATCCTAACAGGTGTGAGGGGATACCTCATTGTGGTTTTAATTTGCATTTCTCTGATGATTAGTGATGTGGAGCATCTTTTCATGTGCCTCTTGGCCATCTGAATTTCTTTGGAGAAGTTTCTGGTCAGCTCCTCTGCCCATTTTTTAATTGGCTTATTTGCTTTATGTCTGTTGAGGTGCATGAGCTCTTTATAAAATTTGGATGTCAACCCCTTATCGGGTATGTCATTTATGAATATATTCTCCCATACTGTAGGATGTCTTTTTGTTCCATTGATAGTATCCTTTTCTGTACAGAAGATTTTTAGTTTGATATAGTCCCACTTGTTCATTTTTGCTTTTGTTTCCCTTGCCCAGGGAGATATGTTCATGAAGAAGTTGCTCATATTTATGTCCAAGAGATTTTTGCCTATGTTTTTTTCTAAGAGTTTTATGGTTTCCTGACTTGTATTCATGTCTTTGATCCATTTTGAGTTTACTTTTGTGTATGGGGTTAGACAATAATCCAGTTTCGTTCTCTTACATGTAGCTTGTCCAGTTTTGCCAACACCAGCTGTTGAAGAGGCTGTCATTTCCCCATTGTATATCCATGACTCGTTTATCATATATTAATTGACCATATATGCTTGGGTTTATATCTGGGATCTCTAGTCTGTTCCATTGGTCTACAGGTCTGTTCTTGTGCCAGTACCAAATTGTCTTGATTACTGTGGCTTTGTAGTAGAGCTTGAAGTCAGAGAGTGTAATACTCCCCACTTTATTCTTCCTTCTCAGGATTGCTTTGGCTGTTGGGGGTCTTTTGTGGTTCCATATGAATTTTAGAACTATTTGCTCTAGTTCATTGAAGAATGCTGTTGGTATTTTAATAGAGATTGCATTGAATCTGTAGATTGCTTTAGGCAGGCTGGCCATTTTGACAATATTAATTCTTCCTATCCATGAGCATGGGATGTGTTTCCATTTATTGGTATCTTCTTTAATTTCTCTCATGAGTGTCTTGTCGTGTTCAGAGTATACGCCTTTCAGTTCCTTGGTTAGCTTTATACCTAGGTATTTTATTCTTTTTGATGCAACTGTGAATGGAATTGCTTACCTGATTTCTCATTCTGCTAGTTCACCGTTAGTGCATAGAAATGCAACACATTTCTGTGTATTAATTTTGTATCCTGCAACTTTCCTGAATTCAGATATTAGATGTAGTAGTTTTGGAGTAGATTCTTTAGGGTTTTTTATGTACAATATCATGTCATCTGCAAACAGGGACAGTTTGATTTCTTTCTTACCATTCTGGATGACTTTTATTTCTTTGTGTTCTCTGATTGCCATGGCTAGGACCTCTAGAACTGTGTTGAATAAAAGTTGGGAGAGTGGGCATCCTTGTTTTGTTCCCGATCTTAAAGGAAAAGCTTTCAGTTTCTTGTTGTTAAGTATAATGTTGGCTGTGGGTTTGTCATATATGGCCTTTATTATGTTGAGGTACTTGCCCTCTATACCCATTTTTTTGAGAGTTTTTATCATGAATGGATGTTGAATTTTGTGGAATGCTTTTTCAGCATCTATGGAGATGATCATGTGGTTTTTGTCCTTTTTGTTGGTGTGGTGGATGATGTTGATGGATTTTCAAATGTTGTACCATTCTTGCATCGTGGGATGAATCCCACTTGATCATGATAGATGATCTTTTTTATGTATTTTTGAATTTGGTTTGCTAATATTTTGTTGAGTATTTTTGCATCTATGTTCATTATGGATATTGGTCTGTAATATTCTTTTTTTGTGGAGTCTTTGCCTGGTTTTGGTATTAGAGTGATGTTGTCCTCATAGAATGCGTTTGGGAGTATTCCCTCCTCTTCTACTTTTTGGAAAACTTTAAGGAGGATGGATATTAGGTCTTCAGTAAATGTTTGATAAAATTCAGCAGTGAAACCATCTGGTTCAGGGGGTTTGTTCTTAGGTCGTTTTTTGATTACCAGTTCAATTTGTTTGCTGGTAATTGGTCTAGTCACATTCTCTGTTTCATCCTGGGTCAGCCTTGGAAGGTTGTATTTTTCTAGAAAGTTGTCCATTTCTTCTAGGTTATCCAGTTGGTTAGCATATAATTTTTCCTAGTATTCTCTCATAATTCTTTGTATTTCTGTGGTGTCCGTAGTGATTTTTCCTTTCTCATTTCTGATTCTGTTTATGTGTGTATACTCTCTTCTTGATAAGTCTGGCTAGGGGGTTATCTATTTTTTTTATTTTCTGAAAGACCCAGCTCCTACTTTCATTGATTCTTTCTATTGTTTTATTCTTCTCAATTTTATTTATTTCTGCTTTAATCTTTATTATGTCTCTCCTTCTACTGACTTTGGGCCTCATTTGTTCTTCCTTTTCTAGTTTCATTAATTGTGTGTTTAAACTGTTCATTTGGGATTGTTCTTCTTTCCTGAGGTAGGCCTGTATTGCAATATATTTCCCTCTTAGCACAGCCTTTATTGCATCTCACACATTTTGAGGTGTTGTATTATTGTTGTCATTTGTCTCCATATATTGTTTGATCTCTGTTTTTATTTGGTCATTGATCCATTGATTATTTAGGAGCATGTTATTAATCCTCCATGTGTTTGTGGGCTTCTTCATTTTCTTTGAGTAATTTATTTCTAGTTTCATATCTTTGTGATCTGAGAAGCTGGTTGGTACAATTTAAATCTTTTTTAATTTACTGAGGCTCTTTTTGTGGCGTAGTATATTTGAAAATGTTCCATGTGCACTTGAGAAGAATGTGTATCTTGCTTTTGGATGGAGTGTTCTGCAGATGTCCGTTAGGTCCATCTGTTCTAATACATTGTTCAGTGCCTCTGTCTCTTTATTTCCTGTCTGGTTGATCTGTCCTTTGGAGTGAGTGGTGTGTTGAACATTCCCAAAATGAATGCATTGCATTCTATTTCCCCCTTTAATTCTGTTAGTATTTCTTTCACATATGTAGGTGATCATGTGTTGTGTGCATAGATATTTATAATAGTTATATCCTCTTGTTGGACTGACCCCTTTATCATTATGTAATGTCCTTCTTTGTCTCTTGTGACTTTCTTTGTTTTGAAGTCTATTTTGTCTCATACAAGTACTGCAACTCCTGCTTTTTCTCCCTATTAGTTGCATGAAATATCTTTTTCAGTCCCTTTACTTTCAATCTGTATATATCTTTGGGTTTTAAGTGTGTCTCTTGTAGGCAGCATATAGATGGGTCTTGTTTTTTTATCCATTCAGTGACTCTACGTCTTTTGATTGGTGCATTCAGACCATTAAATTTAGGGTGATTATCGATAGGTATGTACTTATTGCCATTGCAGGCTTTAGATTCGTGGTTACCAAAGTTTCAAGGGTAATTCCCTTACTATCTAACAGTCTAATTTAACTCACTTTGTATGCTTTTACAAACACAATCTAAAGATTTTTTTTTCTCCTTTTTCTTCCTCCTCCATTCTTTGTATGTTATGAATCAGATTCTGTACTCTTTGTCTATCCCTTGGGTGACATCTATTTAGTCTTAGGAATACTTCCATCTATCTATAGGAGGAGTCCCTCCAAAATGCACTGGCGAGGTGGTTTATGGGAGGTAAATTCTCTCAGCTTTTGCGTATCTGAAAATTGTTTAATCCCTCCTTCAAATTTAAATGATAACCTTACCCGGTAGAGCATTCTTGGTTTGAGGCCCGTCTGCTTCATAGCATTAAATATATCATGGCACTCCCTTCTGGCCTCTTAGTTCCCTGTTGAGAAATCTGATGATAGCCTGATGGGTTTTCCTTTGTATGTGATCTTTTTTCTCTCTCTAAAAATGTCTTTTAAAAGCCTGTCTTTATCCTTGATCTTTGCCATTTTAATTATTATATGTGTTGATGTTGTCTGCTTTGGTTCCCTTGTGTTGGGAGATCTATGCATCTCAATGCCTTGAGAGACAATCTCCTTCCCCAGATTGGGGATGTTTTCAATGACACTTTCTATCCCCTTTTCTCTCTCTTCTTCTTCTGGTGCCCCTATTATGCAAATATTGTTCCATTTGGATTGATCACACAGTTCTCTCAATATTCTTTCATTCTTAGATATTCTTTTTTCTCTCTGTGCCTCAGCTTCTTTGTATTCCTCCTCTCTGATTTCTATTCCATTTACTGTCTCTTCTCTTACATCTAATCTGCTTTTAAATCCCTCCATTGTATGTGTCCTTTCAGGTATGCAATTTCTTAATGATTGAATCTCTGTCTTAAATTCGTTCCTGAGTTCTTGAATATTTTTCTGTACTTCCATAAGCATGTTTATGATTTTTATTTTGAACTCTCTTTCAGGAAGATTGGTGAGTTCAGTTTCATTTGGCCCTTTTTCTGGGGTTTGTGAGATTTTTGTCTGAACCATGTTCTTTTGACTTTTCATATTTCTGTGGGGTGCCCTCTATTGCCGAGAAGGTTCAGTCTCTGGAGCTGCTTAGCCCCTGGAGTGAGGTTGGTGATTGTAGGGGAGCAGAGCTGGTGCCTGGGGGGAGGAAAGATCAGTTTCCTGATTCCCGTCTGTCCTGCCTATCTCCTGTATCAGAGCCAGTGGGCCGAGTACACAGGTGTATGCCTCTGTGCTTGGCTTCTCTATCTGTTGTAGGTGGGGCCTCCCTGTCTGGCCTGATGCCAGAGCAATGACTGCTGGTTTGCGAGCCGGTGCCATCAGGCCAGGAGAAAGGCGTAGCAGGCTGTTGTGTATCACAGTGGGGGGCCTTGAATCTGAGTATCCAGCCAGGGGGATGGAGCGCCTGAAGCTCCCGAAAGTTCCCAATCTGCTGGGCAGAGTGCACCGAGACAACCGTCTCCCCCTATCCCTTCTCCTAAGCAGCAAGCTCCGTGCAAACCCCACCCCTTCAGCAGCCCTCTCACTGCTAGGAAGCCTGTCAGACTTCCTGCCTTTCTCTTGTCCCAGAGCGGCCGGGTGTGAATCCCGTCTGCCACAAACAGCCAGAATCTGTTTTTCAAGCACTCCGCCTGTCCCAGCACCCCATCCTCCAGAGCACCACACAATGTAGGTTTCTGCTCGCAAAGCAGATCTCCAGGGCTAGGTGTTCAGAGTCCCAGGATTCCACCCTCTCCCCTGCTCTGTTTTTCTTCCTCCCGCCAGTGAGCTGGGGTGGGGGAAGGGCTTGGGTCCCACTGGATCAAGGCTTTCATATGTTACCCTTTTTTGTGAGGTCTGCTCTGTTCATGAGGTCTGTATGCAGTCTGGTGCAGCCTTCTTTCCTTTTGCTGTTTTAGGGTTAGTTGTATTAAGTATATTTTCACACTATCTGTGGTTTGGGGAGGAGTTCTCCATCTCACCTCCCATGTCGCCATCTTGAATCTCTCCAAACAATACCTTTTTATATGGCAATGATTAACAACTGTCACGGCTAGTTGTCTCGTGGAATATCTTACCTTTTGCATCTGACTGTTTCCTTGTGGTGGTGTTTAGCATGGTCCTCGTTCCTTTAAACTGTAAATTAGATCCAAAGGGTTGATTAGATTTAAATCAAACATTATTGGATAGGTCACATCAAAAATGATGCAATATTCACATAAGAATATGACAGTATGTAACTGATCGTCCTGTTATATGAGCATTCTTGTAGAAAGTTCTTGGGTGAGATTGTGTCCTCCATTAATGGTTGGTTTCACATTTTTTTCTAGATAGGACTTCTGTGTGATAGATTTCAGTGAGGATACAATAAACAAGAGACTGGGAACTTAACATTGAAGACTTTTCTTGGGTAGCTGTAAGACAGGTAGTTCTCCACACCTCAACAAATCTAAAAAGTTTATATAGAGGCCTTAACTGGATTCAGTCACGTATACCATACAGGGTTATTCAACTGCATACAGTCATTTAGATATCAGCATTGTTTATTTAGATGTTATACACACAAACATATATTCAGATGTTATCTTCTGGAATCTATGTACATGAGGGGTTAAATTCCACATGAGTTTCTATTGCCAGAACCTTTATTTTCACCTGAAACCTTCTTGGAGGAACTTCCACTTTCCATGGTCAATTTTCTGGTTTCTTTCTTGTATTTATCTGACTTTTCAAGATATGTGCTTGATATGCAAATTATCACATGGGTCTGGAACAAGAGTGCCAAATACATGCCATTTCCTGGGCCCCCTTACTTCCTTTCCATGCATGTACCCATGCTGTGCATCCCTGAGGACCCAGAGCACTTTCCCACTGAGGTTAGGCTCCCTCCAGATCTTCTTCAACATACTGCTCCACTAGTGGCAGAAAAATACATGAATTGAGACTCAAAATGAAAGTCATCTGC
The DNA here is from genome assembly GCA_032199065.1 of Smutsia gigantea. Lineage (NCBI taxonomy): Eukaryota > Metazoa > Chordata > Mammalia > Pholidota > Manidae > Smutsia > Smutsia gigantea. Next base: position 45,909 of record JAVSCE010007417.1, on the reverse strand, counting down.
CAAACACTGAATAGGTTGGATGCCTGGTACACTATTCCTTGGTTATAAAGCTGGGCTAAAGCCTCATGTATCCAGAGGGTTACCTTTATTTTCTGGAAGCCTGAGTTTTTATTTCAAGGACATGAACAATGTTATTCTAGGAGATGACCTCCCAGAACAACTTGTGTCTAGTTATGGTCTTAAACCACAATCCATGCAGTCTTCTCAGTTCTGGTAGTGAACTGGTAATCTCACTTGACTTTCATGTCTCATAAGCAGGAAGCTGTTTCATTTTAAATTGTGAGGAAACTGATGAAATACCCCCAGAAAATGCTATTTCTTATGTACCTACTGCATTAGTTTCCTATTGCTGCTCTAACAAATGACCATAAGAATAGTGGATTAAAACAACAAAGATGTGTTTTCTTATTGTCCTGGAGGTCAGAAGTCCTAAAACCAAAATGGTGACAGGGCTGCATTCCTTCTTGGAGGCTCCAAGGGAGTATTCATATCTTTGCCTTTTTTAGCTACCAAAAATCACCTGCATTTCTTGGCTGTGGCCCCTAACAACTTCAAAGCCAGCAGTAGAACATTTTCAACTGTCTCTATAACTGACACTCCTGTCTACCTCTTACAAGGATTTTTATGATTAGGCTGAGTCTCCCCTCAACCCGATAATCCAAGATAGTCTTTCCTTTTCAAAGTCCTTAAGTTAATCACGTCTGTAAAATCCCTTTGCCGTGCAAGGTGACATTCACAGGTTCCTGGGACTGAGATATCAACACCTTTGGGAAGCCATTATTTACTTCCTACCATAGCCAGTCACTTTTGGTGGTTCGATTGCTAACTCACCTTCACTACTTCACACACAGATACATACCCATTGTACATAATGTCATCCTTACACACAATGAGAAAAGCTAGATGCAGTTATCTCTTTTATCTGGAAGAAGATACGGAGATTCAGAAAGATTAAATTAGTTGTCCATGAACATAAAAGTGGGGAGTTAGGATTCAAACCCTGTGTGTCTGCCTTGAAGTCTGGTGTTCTAAGTGGTATACTATAAGATCCCCAGCTTTCATTCACAATAAAGCAGTAATTTTCCAAACTTGCTTCAGAAGCAAAACATTATGTTAAATGAAATCTTACGTATGTAACTGATATGTACCGTTTCACAAACCAGGGGTTCAAAACAAGGTCACCTATCTTTTAATATTCAAAGTGACTCCTAGCCCCATCTTGCTGTCATAGAAATGTCTTTCTTTCCTCCTTTGACTTTCTTTCCCATAACAAGCCCAAGAACACCAGAAGTGTGTATTCAGTCCATGACATAACACGAAAAAAAAAAACCCAGAAGAGTCTAATGTGTCTCCCAGGAGCCAAGATCTCCACTGTTGTCACTGTTCCTGTTGCCTGGTGTCATTGCTGGAGACGGGAGCTACGTGTGCCCTTGGAAGAAACACAGCAGAGACCTGCATACACACACTGACATCATTGGCTGGTTGTGGATCCTGGACGTGGGGAGTACCTCTCTTTCACAGTGTTAGGCAGACCTATGCTCTTGCTCCAAACAGCTCTACCAAGAAATTGCTCTTTGGTGCTGAAATCTACAGCCATTTTCCTGAGGCAGACTTCCTCAGTGCCTGGGAACTGGGGCATAAGGGTTTTCCTGTCTTAGATGAAGGTCACATTCAGAACCAGCTTCCCTTATAACATGAGCATTCTAGCCCATGACTTTGGAGAAAGTCCTCTCTTAGTCCCAAGGTCTAGCTCATTTGATGCATCCAACTGTGTAATATTTATTTAGAGGTGTTAGAATTAGATTAGACTGCAAGGAACAAAAAAATAAAAACACCAAATGTGTCATGTACAAGACATGAGTTGTTTTCTTTCTCATGTTCTATCTTGTTGTTCTACCCTGTGTTCCTAACTTTCTGAAAGTCATCATAGACCAAGGTGTTCACTAAATCTGGAGCTGCAGTTACCACCTCCATATTCCAGCCAAGAGGAAGGGGGATGGGGAAGGAAAGAGAATGACTCTCCTTTTAAGTATGCTTTCTTTACATCCCACATCTAGAACTTAGATAGCCACATGGTCACTTTCTCTTCAATATAGCATGGGAAATGTGACCTATATTCCAGGTGGTCACATATCCAGCTAAAATTGAAGGATGTTATTCCTCTCACACCACCATCTTTAATCCAATCCCTGTATTTAAGAGATTTTTGCCTATGTTTTCTAAGAGTTTTATGGTTTCATGACTTACATTCAGGTCTTTCATCCATTTTGCGTTTACTTTTGTATATGGAGTTGGACAATAACCCAGTTTCATTCTCTTATGTGCAGCTGTCCAATTTTGCCAACACCATTTGTCAAAGAGGCTGTCTTCCCCATTGCATATCCATGGCTTCTTTATTGTATATTAATTGGCCATCTATGTGTGGGTTTATATCTGGGCTCTGTATTCTATTCCATTGATTTATGGGTCTGTTCTTGTGCCAGTACCATACTCTTGATTACTATAGCTGTGTAGTAGAGCTTGAAGTCAGGGAATGTAATCCCTTCAGCTCTATTCTTTTTTCTGAGGATTGCTTTGGCTATTAGGAGTCTTTTGCAGTTCCATATGAACTTTAGAACTATTTGTTCTACTTTGCTGAAGAATGCTGTTGAAACTTTGATAGGAATTGCATTGAATCTGTAAATTGCTGTGGGCAGGATGGCCATTTTGACCATATGAATTCCTCCTATCCATGAGCATGGGATAGATTTCCATTTATTCGTGTCTTCTTTAATTTCTTTCATGAGTGTCTTGTAGTTTTCAGGGTATAGGTCTTTCTTTCACTTCCTTGGTTAGGTTTATTCTTAGGTATTTTATTCTTTTCGATGCAACTGTGAATGGAATTGTTTTCCTGATTTCTCTTTCTGCTAATTTGTTGTTAGTATGTAGGAATGCAACAGATTTCTGTGTATTAGTTTTGTATCCTGCAACTTTGCTGAATTCAATTATTAGTTCTAGTAGTTTTTTGGTGGATTCTTTAGGATTTTCTAGGTATAGTATCATGTCACCTGCAAACAGTGACAGTTTAACTTCTTCCTTACCAGTCTGGATGCCTTTTATTTCTTCATGTTGTCTGATTGTTGAGGGTAGGACCTCCAGTACTATGTTGAATAAAAGTGGGGAGAGTGGACATCCTTGTCTTGTTCCCAATCTTAGAGGAAAAGCTTTCTGCTTTCTGCTGTTAAGTATTTTGGCCGTGGGTTTGTCATATATGGCCTTTATTATGTGAGGTACTTGCCCTCTATACCCATTTTGTTGAGAGTTTTTATCATGAATGGATGTTGGATTTTGTTGAATGCTTTTTCAGCATCTATGGAGATGATCATGTGATTTTTGTCCTTCTTGTTGATGTGGTGTATGATGTGGATGGATTTTCCAATATTGTATCATCCTTGCATCCCTGGAATAAATCCTACTTGAAAATGATGGATGATCTTTTTGATGTATTTTTGAATTCGGTTTGCTAATATTTTGTTGAGTACTTTTGCATCTGTGTTCATCAGAGATATTGGTCTGTAATTTTCTTTTTTTGTGGTGTCTTTGCCTGGTTTTGGTATTAGAGTGATGCTGGCCTTATAGAATGAGTTTGGAAGTATTCCCTCTTCTACTTTTTGGAAAACTTTAAGGAGGATGGGTATTAGATCTTCTCTAAATGTTTGATGAAATTCAGTGGTGAAGCTATCTGGTCCTGGAGTTTTGTTCTTAGGTAGTTTTTTGATTACCAATTCAATTTCATTGCTGGTAATTGGTCTGTTTAGATTTTCTGTTTCTTCCTTGGTCAGTCTTGGAAGGTTTTTTTTTCTAGATAATTGTCCATTTCTTCTAGGTTATCCAATTTGTTAGCATATAATTTTTCATAATATTCTCTAATAATTCTTTGTATTTCTGTGGTGTCTGCAGTGACTTTTCCTTTCTCATTTCTGATTCTGTTTATGTGTGTGGACTCTCTTTTTTTCTTGATAAGTCTGGCTAGGGGGTTATCTATTTTGTTTATTTTCTCAAAGAACCAGCTCCTGGTATCACTGATTCTTTCTATTGTTTTATTCTTCTCAATTTTATTTATTTCTGAGCTGATCTTTATTATGTCCCTCCTTCTACTGACTTGGGGTTCTTATTTTTCTAGTTTCATTAATTGTGCGTTTAGACGGCACATTTGGGATTGTTCTTTCTTGAGGTAAGCCTGTATTGCTACATTCTTTTCTCTTTGAACTGCCTTCACTGCATCCCACAGATTTTGGTGTGTTGAGTTGTTGTTTTCACTTGTCTTCATATATTGGTTGATTTATGTTTTTATTTGGTCACTGGCCCATTGATTATTTAGGAACATGTTGTTAAGCCTCCATGTATTTGTGGGCTTTTTTGTTTTCTTTGCATAATTTATTTCTAGTTTCATACCTTTGTGGTCTGAGAAGCTGGTTGGTACAATTTCAATCCTTCTGAATTTACTGAGGCTCTTTTTGTGTCCTAGTATGGGATCTATTCTGGAAAATGTTCCATGTACACTTGAGAAGAATGTGTATCCTGCTGCTTTTGGATGGAGTGTTCTATAGGTATGTCTGGTAGGTCCATCTGTTCTAATGTGTTGTTCAGTGCCTCTGTGTCCTTACTTATTTTCTGTCTGGTTTATCTGTCCTTTGGAGTGAGTGGTGTGTTGAAGTCTCCTAAAATGAATGCTTTGCATTCTATTTCCCCCTTTAATTATGTTAGTATTTGTTTCACGTATTTAGGTGCTCTTATGTTTGGTGCATAGATATTTATAATAGTTATATCCTCTTGTTGGAATGACCCCTTTATCATTATGTAATGTCCTTCTTTGTCTCACTGCTTTCTTTGTTTTGAATTCTATTCTAAGTACTGCAACTCCTGCTTTTTTCTCCCAATTATTCACATGAAATATCTTTTTCCATCCCTTCACTTTTAGTCTGTGTATGTCTTTGAGTTTGAAGTGAGTCTCTTGTAGGCAGCCTATAAATGGGTCTTGTTTTTTTAACCACTCAGTGATTCTGTGTCTTTTGATTGGTGCATTCAGTCCATATACATTTATGGTGATCATCGATAGATATGTACTTGTTGCTATTGCAGGCTTTAGATTTGTGGTTACCAAAGGTTTAAGGGCATCTTCTTCACTATCTTACACTATTTCAAACACAATCTAAAGGTTCTTTTTTTTCCCCTCCCTTCTTTTTATTCCTCCTCCACTCTTTATAAATTAGGTGTCATATTATGTACTCTTTATGTATCCCTTGACTGACTTTGTGGGTAGTTGATTAAATTTTGCATTTGCTTAGTAATTAATTGGTCTACTTCCTTTACTGTGGTTTTATTTTCTCTGGTGACAGCTATTTAGCCTTAGAAGCACTTCCATCTACAACGGTCCCTCCAAAGTACACTGTAGAGATGGTTTCTGGCAGGTAAATTCCCTCAACTTTTGCTTATCTGGAAATTGTTTAACACTTGCCTCAAATTTAAATGATGATCTTACCAGGTAGAGTATTCTTGGTTCGAGGCCCTTCTGTTTCATTGCATTAAATATATCATGCCATTCCTTTCTGGCCTGTAAGGTTTCTTTGAGAAGTCTGATGATAGCTTGATGGGTTTTCCTTTGTATGTGATCTTTTTTCTCTCTCTGGCTGCTTTTAATACTCTGTCCTTGTCTTTGATCTTTGCCATTTTAATTATTATGTGTTGGTGTTGTGTTCCTTGGGTTCCCTGTGTTGGGAGAGCTGTACACTTCCATGGCCTGAGAGAATACTTCCTTCCCCAGATTGGGGAAGTTTTCAGCAAATATTTCCTCAAAGAGACTTTCTATCCCTTTTCTCTCTTCTTCTTCTGGTATCCCTATAATGCAAATATTGCTTTGTTTGGATTGGTCACACAGTTCTCTTAGTATTCTTTCATTCCTAGTGATCCTTTTTTCTCTCTGTGCCTCAGCTTCTTTGTATTCCTGTTCTCTAATTTCTATTTCATTTGCCGTCTCCTCCACTTCATCTAATCTGCTTTTAAATCCCTCCATTGTATGTTTCACTTTGGATACTGTATTTTTCTAAGTTTCTATCTCTTTCTTGAATTCCTCCCTGAGGTGTTGAATATTTTCCTGTAGCTCTGTGAGCATGTTTATGATTTTTATCTTGAAATCTTTTTCAGAAAGATTGGTGAGTTCAGTTTCATTTGGCCCTCTTTCTTGTGTTTGTGGGATTTTGGTTTGTACCAGGTTCTTTTGATGTTTCATGTTTGTAGTAATATCTTGGTATAGGCAGCACCCTCTAGTGCCCAGAAGCTCTACCCTCTGGAGCTGCTCAGCCTCTGAGCAATGGCGGGGACACAGGTGAGCAGCACTGGTGCCTGCTGGGAGGAGAGAGCTCTTTCCTGCTTCTCAGTCGCAGTGCCTGCCTCCACTGTCAGGGCCAGTGGGCCGAGTGCACAGGGAGGAGCCTCTGTGCTATGCCCCTGTAGCTGCCATAGGCAGGGCCTCCCTCTGGCTGCCCTGGCACGATGGCAACGGCAGCAGGTTTGTGAACTATGCAGGCCAGGAGGAAGGAGAGGCAGGCTGCCTATTGCAGTGTGGGGCCTTGGCAGCATGTTGCCAGCCAGGGAAATAGACCACGTGAAGCTCCTTGAAAGTTCTCAACCTGCTGTGCTGAGTGTGCCAAGACGATTTTGTCTACCTGTCCTTTCTCCTGAGCAGCAAGCTCTGTGTAATCCTTGCCCTTTTAGCAGCCCTCTTGCTGTTGGGAAGTCTTTGAAAGTGCCCGCCTTTCTTTTGTCCTGGCATGCCTGGTTGTGGGTACTTCTTCTCCAAAAGCAGCCGGAATCTCTATCTCTCTTAGTAGTCTGCCTGTCTTTGCTTCCCAACCCCTCTAATCTCCAGAGCACTGTGTAATGTCAGTTTGTGCTTCCAGAGCAGATTTCCAGGGGTGAGTGTTGAGCAGTCCTGGGTTTCTACTCCCTCCCCACTCCATTTCTCTTCCTCCTGCCAGTGAGCTGGGATGGGGGGAGAGCTTGGGTCTCACTGCATCGCAGCTTTGCTACTTTACCCTTTTCATGAGGTCTTCTCTTTTCCCCAGATGTAGATCATCTGCTGCAGTCTTCTTTCTGGTTGCTCTTTCAGGATTAGTTTTTTTGCTGTATTTTCATGTTATATGTGGTTTGGGGAGGAGGTTTCTGCCTCACTCCTTACACTGCCATCTTGTTTAAACCCCCCTCATTGTAGTTTTTAAAAAGTTCTTATATACATTGTGAGATCTCACTCCTAAATTCTTTAGTATTCATCTTATGAAAATAAGGACATTTCCTACTTAACCACAATATCATTATCCCTAAGAAAATAATTCCTTATACCATCTAATAGTATATTCTTATTTCTCCAATTTGTTTAAAAAACGAGTAAGGATTTCAGTAAATCTAAACAGGAGTTGACTATATACTGGTGGTTTGTTCAGTTCACCTTCATAATGATGGAATAGCTAGGTGTAATGATCTATGTTGCCAGATATTTCCTCTAAGAACAATATTCTTTATGTTCTAGTTTCTATCATTGCTATTGAGAAAAATGCTATCTGTCCAAGCATCATTGGTTTGTGGAAAATGTGTTTTCTTTCTGGTTTCTTTTCAAATATTCACCCATCTTTGAGTTCACTTTCTGTCTAATGTATGTGTATGAGAATTTATTGTATCCTGAGATTCATTTCCTGAGACTGAGAATTCTTGTCCAAAATCAGTTCTGGAAGATGATCAACCATGATCTCTTCTGCCATCTCATTATCTGTTATAACAGCCTAAAATTAGTGCCTGGCAACCATTAGGTGCTTATAAATAATTACTGAATGAATTTGAACATAAACAAGCATTTTCTCCATTCCCCCTCATTCTCTCTATTTTTACTCTGAGTTTTTCAGAGATTTGTTAGAACATCTCATTCTATCCACCATGCCTTTTCCTCTCTTTACACATTTTTCATCTCTTTATCTTTCTGGGCTACATTTTAGATAATTCTGTCAGATTTATCTTCCAGTGCATAATTCTTATCTCTGATTAGATTCGATTAATCTACTCCTAATCTTCTGTTTAACCCAGCCACAAGTTTATAATAATCATTTGTAGTAACTGATACCTGTATGATCTTTTTTACAGTGTTCTACTTATTTCTAATGCTTTTGGTTCTTTGTTTTAGGACTTCAATAATTTTTAACATACTTATAGCTTGAATCTTGTAATTCCATTGTCTAAAGTGCTTAAGGGTCCAATCCTGCTGTTAATGTAGGGAAACTCGTTTGTGGTAGATTATTCCTCTCTTGGTTTTTTAATTTTGGATTGTGAGTTCATGTTGATGGCCTGGAGACAGACCTTTAGGCTATTTTGAACATCAGATCAACTAACTCATACATATGGAAGGGCAAGAACAGTCCACCAGGGCATGCTATGTGTAAAAACAAATAAAACAAAAACCCTCCAGAGTGACATGCTTAAACCATCAAACCCTGCTCAGAATCACACAAGGGAATAATATTAAAAATTATCTCCCAGACGGGATTCAAGATGGCGGCGTGAGAGATGTGATGGAGAACTCCTCCCAAAACCACGGATAGTGTGACAATAGTTAATACAACTAACCCTAAAACAGTAACAGGAAAGGAGGCTGCACCAGACTGCATACAGACCTCACGAACAGAGCAAACCACACAAAACAGGGTAACATATGAAAGCTTTGATCTGGCAGGACCTGAGCCCTTCCCCCACCCCAGCTCACTGGCGAGAGGAAGAGAAACAGAGCAGGGGAGAGGGTGGAATCCTGGGACTGCTGCACACCTAGCCCTGGACATCTGCTTTGCAAGCAAAAACCTACATTCTGTGGTACTCTAGAGGATTGGGAGCTGGGACAGGTGGAGTGCTTGAGAGACAGATTATGGCTGTTTGTGAAGGATGGGCTCCACACCGGGCCACTCTGGGACAAGGGAAAGGTAGGCAGTCTGACAGGCTTCCTAGCAGCGAGAGGGCTGCTGAAGGGGCGGGGTTTGCATGGAGCTTGCTGCGCAGGAGAAGGGATAGGGGGACAAGGTTGTCTGGGTGTACTCTGCCCAGCAGATTGGAAACTTTGGGGAGCTTCAGGCGCTCCATGCCCCTGCCTGGCTACTCAGCTAGAAGGCCCCCCACTGTGATACACAGCCTGCCGAGCCTTCCTCCTGGCCTGACAGCACCAGCTCTAAAACTCGCAGTCACTGCTACGGCATCAGGCCAGCCAGAGGGAAACCCCACCTACAACAGATAGTGACGCTAAGCTTACACCTGTGTACTCGGCCCACTGGCTCTGATACAGGAGACAGGCAGGACAGACGGGAATCAGAAAGCAGATCTTTCCTCCCCCCAGGCACCCACACCGCTCCCCTACAACCCCCAACCTCACTCTAGGGGCTGAGCAGCCCCAGAGACTGGACCTTCTCGGCAATAGAGGGCACCCCACAGAAACACTAAATGTAAAAAAAACATGGTTCAGACCAAAATCTTACAAACCCCAGAAAAAGGGCCAAATGAAGCTGAACTCACTAATCTTCCTGAAAGAGAGTCCAAAATAAAAATCACAAACATGCTTATGGAGGTACAGAAAAATATTCAAGAATTCAAGAATGAATTTAAGATGGAGATTTAATCAATAAGCAATTCCATATCTGAAATGAGACATACAATGGAGGGATTTAAAAGCAAATTAGATGTAGTAGAAAAGATAGTAAATGGAATAGAAATCAGAGAAGAGAAATACAAAGAAGCTGAGGCACAGAGAGAAAAAAGAATCTCTAAGAATGAAAGAATATTGAGAGAATTGTGTGACCAATCCAAATGGAACAATATTCACATAATAGGGGTACCAGAAGAAGAGAGAGAAAAAGGGATAGAAAGTGTCATAGAGGAGGTAATTGTTGAAAACTTCCCCAATCTGGGGAAGGAGATAGTCCTTCAAGCCATCGAGCACACATATCTCCCAACACAAGGGACCCAACGAAGACAACATCAAGACATATAATAATTAGAATGGCAAAGATCAAGGATAAAGACAGACTTTTAAAAGCAGCTAGAGAGAGAAAAAAGATCACACACAAAGTAATACCCATCAGGCTATCATCAAATTTCTCAACAGAAAGCTTAGACGCCAGAGAGAGTGGCATGATATATTTAATGCAATGAAGCAGAAGGGCGTCCAACCAAGAATACTCTACCTGGCAAGGTTATCATTTAAATTTGAAGGAGGGATTAAACACTTTTCAGATACGCAAAAGCTGAGAGAATTTACCTCCCATAAACTACCTCTCCAGTGCATTTTGGAGGGACTCCTATAGATAGATGGAAATATTCCTAAGACTAAATAGATGTCACCCAAAGGATAGACAAAGAGTACAGAATATGATTCATAACGTAAAAAGAAAAGAGAAGGAAGAAAAAGGAGGAAAAGAAAAAAATCTTCAGGTTGTGTGTGTAATAGCGTATGAAGTGAGTTAAATCAGACTGTTAGATAGTAAGGGAATTACCCTTGAACCTTTGATAGCTACAAATCTAAAGCTTGCAATGGCAATAAGTACTTACCTATCGATAATCACCCTAAATGTAAATGGTATGTATGCACAAATCAAAAGACATAGTTACTGAATGGGTAAAAAACAAGACCCATCTATATGCTAAGGCACTCACTTCAAACCCAAAGACATACACAGACTTAAGGTAAAGGCATGGAAAAAGATATTTTATGCAACTAATAGAGAGGAAAAAGCAGGACTTGCAGTACTTGTATGAGACAAAATAGACTTCAAAGTAATACCCACAAGAGACAAAGAAGGACATTACATAATGATAAAGGGGTCAGTCCAACAAGAGGATATAACTTATAAATATCTATACATCCAACACAGGATCACCTACATATGTGAAACAAATACTAACAGAATTAAAGGGGGAAACAGAATGCAATACATTCATTTTGGGAGACTTCAACACACCACTCACTCCAAAGGACACATCAACCAGACAGAAAATAAATAGAGACAGAGTCACTGAACAACATATTAGAACAGATGGACCTAACAGACATCTGCAGAACACTCCATCCAAAAGCAACAGGATACACATTCTTCTCAAGTGCACATGGAACATTTTCAAGAATAGATCATATCCTAGGCCACAAAAAGAGCCTCAGTAAAATCAAAAAGATTTAAATTGTACCAACCAGCTTCTTAGATCACAAAGGTATGAAACTAGAAATAAATTACACAAAGAAAATTAAAAAGCCCACAAACACATGGAAGATTAATAACATGCTCCTAAATAATGGATCAATGACCAAATAAAAACAGAGATCAAGCAATATAAGGAGACAAATGGCAATAATAATTCAACACCGCAAAATCTGTGGGATGCAGTGAATGCAGTGCTAAGAAGGAAATATATTGCAATAAGGCCTACCGCAGGAGAGAACAATCGCAAATGAACAGTCTAAACTTAAAATTAATGAAACTAGAAAAGGAAGAACAAATGAGGCCCAAAGTCAGTAGAACGAGGGACACAATAAATATTAAAGCAGAAATAAATAAAATTGAGAAGAATAAAACAATAGAAAGATTCAATGAAAGCAGGACCTGGTACTTCGAGAAAATAAACAAAATAGATAAACCCCTAGCCAGACTTATCAAGGAAAGAATAGAGTCGACACACATAAACAGAATCAGAAAGGAGAAAGGAAAAATCACTATGGACACCACAGAAATACAAAGAATTACGAGAGAATACTATGAAAAATTATATGCTAACCAACTGGATAACCTAGAAGAAATGGACAACTTTCTAGAAAAATACAACCTTCCAAGGCTGACCCACAAAGAAACAGAAAATCTGAATAGACCAATTATCAGCAAAGAAATTGAATTGGTAAACAAAAAACCAACTAAGAACATAACTCTTGGACCAGATGGTTTTACTGCTGAATTTTATCAAACATGTAGTGAAGACCTAATACCCATCCTCCTTAAAGTTTTCCAAAAAGTAGAGGAGGAGGGAATACTCCCAAACTCATTCTATGAGGTCAACCTCACTCTAATACCAAAACCAGGCAAAGACCCACCACAAAAAAGGAAATTGCAGACCAATATCCCTGATGAACATAGATGCAAAAATACTCAACAAAAATATTAGCAAACCGAATTAAAAAATACATCAAAAAGATCATCCATCATGACCAAGTGGGATTCATCCCAGGTATGCAAGGATGGTACAACATTCAAAAATCCATCAACATCATCCACTACATCAACAAAAAGAAGGACAAAAACCACATGATCATCTCCATAGATGCTGAAAAAGCATTCAACAAAATTCCACACCATTCATGATAAAAACTCTCAACAAAATGGGTATAGAGGGCAAGTACCTCAACATAATAAAGGCCATATATGACAAACCCACAGCCAACATTATACTTAACAGCAAGAAACTGAAAGCTTTTCCTTTAAGATCGGGAACAAGACAAGGATGCCCACTCTCCCAACTTTTATTCAACACAGTTCTAGAGGTCCTAGCCACGGCAATCAGAAAACACAAAGAAATAAAAGTCATCCAGAATGGTAAGAAAGAAATCAAACTGTCTGTGTTTGCAGATAACATGATATTGTACATAAAAATCCCTACAGAATCCACTCCAAAACTACTAGATCTAATATCTGAATTCAGGAAACTTATGGGATACAAAATTAATACACAGAAATCTGTTGCATTTCTATACACTAATGATGAACCAGCAGAAAGAGAAATCAGGAAAACAATTCCATTCACAATTGCATCCAAAAGAATAAAATACCTATGAATAAACCTAACCAAGGAAGTGAAAGACATAGTCTGAAAACTACAAGACACTCATGAGAGAAATTAAAGAAGAAACCAATAAATGGAAACACATCCCATGCTCATGGACAGGCAGAATTAATATTGTCAAAATGGCCATCCTGTCTAAAGCAATCTACAGATTCAATGCAATCCATATCAAAATACCAACAGCATTCTTCAATGAACTAGAGCAAATAGTTCTAAAATTCATATGGAACCACATAAGACCCCAAATAGCCAAAAAACAATCCTGAGAAGGAAGAATAAGTGGGGGAATTACACTCCCTGACTTCAAGGTTTACTACAAAGCCACAGTAATCAAGATAATTTGGTAGTGGCACAAGAACAGACCCATAGACCAGTGGAACAGAATACAGAGCCCAGATATAAATCCAAGCATATATGGTCAGTTAAAATATGATAAACGAGTCATGGATATACAGTGGGGAAATGACATCCTCTTCAACACCATTGGTGTTGGCAAAACTGGACAGCTACATGCAAGAGAATGAAACTGGATTATTGTCTAATCCCATACACAAAAGTAAACTCAAAATTGTTCAAAGACCTGAATGTAAGTCAGGAAATCATAAAACTCTTAGAAAAAAACATAAGCAAATATCTCTTGGACATAAACATGAGCAGCTTCTTCATGAACATATCTCCTGGGGCAAGGGAAACAAAAGCAAAAATGAACAAGTGGGACTGTATCAAACTAAAAAGCTTCTGTACAGCAAAGAACACCATCAAGGAACAAAAATACATCCTACAGTATGGGAGAATATATTATAAATGACATATCTGATAAGGGGTTGACATCCCAATTATATAAAGAGCTCACGCACCTCAACAAACAAAAAGCAGATGAACCAATTAAAAATTGGGCAGAGGTACTGAACAGACACTTCTCCAAAGAAGAAATTCAGATAGCCAACATTCACATGAAAAGGTGCTCCACATCGCTAATCATCAGAGAAATGCAAATTAAAACCACAGTGAGATAACACCGCACACTAGTTAGGATGGCCTCCATCCAAAAGACAAACAACAACAAATGTTGGCGAGGATGTGGAGAAAAGGGAACCCTCCTACACTGCTGGTGGAAATGTAAATTAGTTCAACCATTGTGGAAAGCAGTGTGGAGGTTCCTCAAAAAACTAAAAATAGAAATACCATTTGACCCAGGAACTCCACTCCTAGGATTTTACCCTAAGAATGCAGCAGCCCAGTTTGAAAAAGACATATGAACCCCTATGTTTATTGCAGCACTATTTACAATAGCCAAGAAATGGAAGCAACCTAAGTGTCCATCAGTAGATGAATAGATAAAGAAGATGTGGTACATATACACAGTGGAATATTATTCAGCCGTAAGAAGAAAACAAATCCTACCATTTGCAACAACATAGATGGAGCTAAAGGGTATTATGCTCAGTGAAATAAGCCAGGCTGAGAAAGACAAGTATCAGATGATTTCAGTCATCTGTGGAGTGTAAGAACAAAACAAAAACTGAAGGAACAAAACAGCAGCAGACTCACAGAACCCAAGAATGGACTAACAGTTACCAAAGGGCAAGGGACTGGGGAAGATGGGTGGGAAAGGAGCGATAAGGGAGAAAAATGGGTATTACAATAGCACACATAATGTAGCGGTGGAGGGGGGGCATTCGGGGAAGGCCATATAACACAGAGAAGACAAGTAGTGTCTATATAGCATCTCACTATGCTGATGGACAGTGTCTGTAATGGGGTATGTGATGCGGACTTGATAATAGGGGGAGTCTAGTAACTATAATATTGCTCATGTAATTGTACATTAATAGTAAAAAAAAAAATTCTCTCCCATGTCCAGGCACTAACTCTTATTATCTTTAACCATCATAATAACTGCAAGGGATGTAATATTCCCATTTTACAGAACAGAAACTGCAGCAGGGTCCTTAATTTATAGTTAATTGAGATCCTAGTTAAAACCCAGGTCTGAATGATTGTAAAGTTCAAGCTCTTTCAAATTCACCTCATTGTCTCTCAGAACTATTACTGGGAAAAAAGATCATTTGGACCACATATGTATTTTTTTCCCGGTTTCAATTTTAATTCAGGCCTCTTCACCCCATGGATCATAAAAATGCGTTAAATAATTAATGAAAAAGGAAAAGGAATACATAAAACTACAAGAGAATTGCATCTTAAGTAGGGAAATTTTAATTTTTAATTTCCTTTCATTTTTCCAGTTTGGGATTTTGTTTATGTACGAAAAAAGGCAATTAACAAGCTTACTTGTGAGAAACCCCTAGAGCTCCCAGAATGTATTAAAAATGTATCTGAGCATTCGTTTGAATTGCAACAAAGCAAACCAGTGTAAATTTAATCCCTTAATAAAGAATTTGCAAATGTAGCCTAAACATAAACAGTTTTACATCAACAAACCAAGAAACCTTAAAGCCAATTGGTGGCAATATGTTTCAGTAGTTAATCCTTTGTTATCCGGGCCCAGGCACCCTGCTGGGATGTACCCATTGGGAATGTTATGCTCTGGGCCAGACTCCACCTGTTGAGCTCTTCTGAGGATTCCAGGGATGAACCAGGGATGAGCTAGGGATGTTCAGGAACTGCAGTCCATGTCCCCAAGAGTCAGATTTGGAGTCTAGCAGCCACAGAAATTGAGCTTCTAAGGCAGTGGGATGGAGTCTAATTGCCTTGGGTCCTGAATTACCTTTGCCCATATGCTGGTCATTATATTGAAAAATTATCTATAGGAATAATTTGAGGCTCAAGATGAAGGTAATTCCCCACACTCTGCCCTCCTGCCCCAAGAATTTGTTTGTTTTTTCTGGGATCCTGGGAGCATTGTCAGTGCTGAGCTACTTAAAGGCAAGACTTGGGACACCCTGGGTAACCCAGGCAGATAGGACCAGGCTGTAATTCTGGCAGGGTGGTACTTTTAGTTTACCCTTACTTGCCTTATTAGAGGGAAAGGGTCAGCTGGTGGGGGCAGGCCACGGGCTGTGTTGGAAACCTGTTCTCTCAAGTGGCCATCAATAGGAAAGTTCAGCCCTTTCCTAGTGGGCTAAGGTCCTTAGGAAGAGAGCAGCCTCTGGGTTCCCCCTCCTTGGTTCCTGTGGTGATAAGTGATGTAGTCCCATCTTGTGAGCTCTTTACAGAGGACAATTTCAATACTTTACCCAGCTTATTTAGTTGTTTCAGCAGGAGGGTTGCTGGAGAGAGCTATCCTGCTATTTCCAGAAAGAGAAATCCTGTTGTTTTAATTTGCATTTCTTTGATTAACAGTGAATCCCAGCATCTCCTCTTATGCTGGTAACATTACAAGTTTTCTCTTCTGTGAAATGCCCACTCATCCCCTGTGCCCTTTTCTCATGATTTCCTGCCTTTACCTTGTGAATTTGCAGGTGTTTCTTAAATACTCTAGATATTAATCTGCATGAATTTTATATATCTTTTCCAAATCTGTTATCCATGCAGTCAGTACCTTTTTGGTGTCCTTTACTAAACAGAAATCCTTGATTTTGAGCTGGAAAATTCAGCGTTTTGTTCTCCTGTAGGTTTGCAGTGTGTCAATATTGTCCTTAATAACTGTTGTCCTGACAAAGCCAGTTCTTCCAGTGTCCTTTGACCTGCACAAAATGGAGGAGCTCTGACCTCCCTCCGTTCCTGAAGCTTGTGATTTCACTGGCTCAGTCTGCAGTGTTGGTGACCTTGCCACACTGCTGCTTCATTTGTGAGCTTCCAGTAAAAACAAGTCTCTTACATGTGGTGCTGTTAAACCTGTCATCTTGTGCTTAACTTTTAGACCTACAGGCAGAATACAGATATCTCCATTTTTTCATCTCGATTCAGCCTGCCATTCCAGGCTGCTCAGTTATTTTTGGAACCCAATTCTGTCATCCAGTGTCTTGGCTGTCCCAGTTTTTGCCACCTGGAACTTTGATAAATATGTCATTCATTCCCATTTCCAAGAAACTGATAAGAATGTGGGACATGAGAGGATTAAGACCAGAGCCCTGGACTGTGTGCCTAGAGACCTCTTTCAGGCAGATTTTTTATTTATTAAGGTATCCTTGATATATAATCTTATGAAGGTTTCACATGAGCAACATTGTGGTTACTACATTCACCCTTATGATCAAGTCCCCCCCACATACCCCATTACAGTTACTGTCCACCAGTATAGTAAGATGCTGTAGAGGCACTACTTGTCTTCTCTGTGTTTACTTCAGGCAGATATTGATTAATCAATGATAGCATTCCACCAGGAGTTAAGTGAGGAACCTGTAAATGCCTGAGCCTGGGCTAAGTGCAAGGAATTAAAGGTGGCAATTGAAATAAGTTCTCCACCCTCAAAGGGTTCACATTCTAATAGAGGAGACAGATGCAAGTAAACATATGATTTAATTGTAACTTACACATGTTAGTCCTTTTGTTTTTACAAAGAACTCCCTCACGGGTTGTCTCTTTTGAGCCCTGTTTGTGATAGGCAGTCAACCAAGAATAAATTTACTTAATCACAAACCATCCCACATTTCCCAAGTTACCCTCGATGCTACTAGAAAGTGAGTCAGATGCTTTGCTGAAATTCAGGTGGACTATGTCTACAGTACTACTAGAAGTATTTCAGACAGGACAGAGGTCAGTCTAACAGGAATCGTTCCCCATGAATGCATGCAGTCCCCCTTTATAACTGCTTATCAATTGTTTGATAAGCAATTGATTTAATTTGTGGCGCTCCCTCAAAGGTCCCTGAAGCAAGTTCTCTCACTGTGCTGGAATGAAAGGACCAGGACCGGGAGATTCAAGACGATCTTAACAGTCCTCACTGTTTATCTGAGGAGGGTGTTTACCCTACAGCCTAGCGATTCCTGGGAGTCTCCTGAAGCCCTCTTTTGGGTCCCATCCACCAACACCCCAGTGTGGGGAGGTGGTAATGCAGTTTCTCCAGCTGGGATGTGGGATGTGGGGTGGGGGTCCTATTCCATTAATGAATTATGAGATGCATTTAGCAGGTGGTGACTAGCATTTCTTTTAAATGAAATAGAATGAATAGAAAATATCAAGCACTGTAGGTAGTAAGAGTACGTGTTTATGAAATTTTCTATCAGGTCTATAGTATACTATGGGTGCTGGGTTAAGATCTAAAATACACCTCTTGCTGTGCGTTTTAGTCAAAAAAGCTTGAAACCTGCTGGCATGTGATTAAATTCATCCTCTTGAGTCAGCTAGACCTGAGTTCAGCTCTGTGACTTTGGGCAAATTACTCAATCTAAGAGAATTTCCTCCTCAATAAAGAAAGATTGTAATACCTATCGCCTCAAGTTGTTACGAGGATTAAATGAAATAAGTGCAAATTGCTTAGTTCAGCACCTGGGATGCAATGCATTCAGAAGATAGCATTATTTCCTAGCTTTGAAGATGTGCACACATGGCCCTGTTTCTCATTCCCAGCGCTATTAATTTCACTTCCTACTTTCTATTTTCAGCAGTTTGGAGAAGCAAGTGTGTGGCTTTCTAGCAATCCTGGATTTTATAGAATTATCTCTCATATCTCAGAGGGTTTCAAGACTCATAAAGCTGCTTCTCCCGCAGCTCGACGCCCGCCTTGCCTGCAGTTTGGGGGCGGATCTGCACGCCTCGGCATCCCCTCCCAGGCCCCTTGGCTCTCAGGAGCTGGTGGGGCGAGGGTTTTGTTTTTAAAAGGCCCTTTCCTTCTTTTTCCTCTGAGGAAAGGAAACACTTTTCCTTCCTGTGCTCCCACGTTGTAGGCTTCTCGCATTCCCGGGGGTGGGGGGGTGCTCTTCCGCCGGGCGGGCCCCTTCTTTCACCTCCTCCCTGCACCCCTGCTCCTCGCCGTGGGCAGAGATGCGCTCAGCCCGCGCCCACATCGTTCGGGCACCGCCCTCACTGCTCTCTGACCGCGGGTGCTAGAGCATCTGCCTGCCACGGTTTGGGGTTCGCCCAGCGGGCGGATTGCGGAGCCAACCTCCTCCCAGGGGCAGGCATCCGGCTGACTGCTTTATGGCCACGTGAGAGCACGGCAGGCCTCGCTCATTCAATCATTCGTTCACATCACTTGCTGGGGATATCAAGACGACTAAGAGATGGTCCCTGCCTTCAAAAGGTTCAGTCTAGTACTGTGTCATTAATGCCACCCCTCAAAATAGTCCGTATCAAGCAGCAGTTGGGGGGGTCAAGGGGGAGATCCCGGGGTGGGGTTGGGGGGTACCCGTAAGAAGTTTGTAACTATGGCAATTACCTATCTTAATAAAATTTAAATTAAATTATTATGTAAGTTCATAGAGTGAGGAATAGAATCAGGATCAAAGAAATGTGAAAGATGAAGCAAAGTTTGCTTTTTAAAAAAGACTGTTTCCATTTCAGGTGTTTTCCTTCTAAATTGTCAATAAAATGGAATCATCCTCAATTTTATTTTCAGATGACATATTTAGTGCCATGTGTCAGGGGGGTAGCAGGATACTGGAGCATAACACCAAGAAAACCCTGGGTAAAGTGACTCCACCTCTGGAGAGAGGTGCCCAATTGGCCGTGTGACATTCTCCTCCTCACCCCAGCAAACAGACATCACTTAGAAAAAACTGCTAGTGGTACACAAGCAGACAATAAAATGGACACTTCTCAAGTATTCCGAGATTATACACCCTTTTCAGCAATCCCATTAGAAGTAGGCTTTAATTTTTTAAAACAGCTCTTTGATTAGATAGAAACTACTTTTCTATAACCTTTCTTCAGCCAAAAATAGGTTATAAAACATTTTTAAATCTGTGCTTTACAAACCATGTGGACTTTGTGTGTCAAAATTAAAATTCAAAAGAAACAGACATAAATTATGGAAAGATCAGCTGAGCAGAGCCCTAACCATGAAAACATTTCTTACAAAAGATACTAATAACTAATGGTGAGTAAAGAAAGCACATATTTTTTCAATACTTTAATTTCTCATTCTGATTATAAAATGCATTAAAGGCAAATGACATGGAAAGTAGGCCTCTCTAGGAATTTCATTTCCAATGGCACACCTCAGAACCAGTTGAGAGCCTGGCTCACCTCCACAGTGATATGCCATATGATGCTCTCCCAGAAGTGCATGTCAACTAAGAAGAAAGGTTTGCTTCCATCAAATGGTTTGAAACATACCTGGTCAGTGAGAGGACGAACGGGATGGAAGGGCCTATGCTGGTGTCAGGATGGCACTTTGCAGCATTTTTGCAGTTAGGGTTGGTTGAAAGAGACAGAGGAAAAACTGGGGGGAGAGATGACTCAAAGGAAACTCTTCAGTTTGGCATTCCTCAGCCTGGGAATAAGGACAGGAAACAGGTAGAGCTGGGAGGTGGCAAGTAATTGCTGTGTTGCCAACAGAGGAGGTTGGTGAGGCAAACCTGTGGAAGGGGACTGTATATACTCCATCCTCAGCAACTCCAGGGACGAGCCGTCACTCTGCACCCCCCACGCAGGTACTGGCATGGGGCAGAGATCACGGAACACTCCTGCAGGTGGCAGTGGACATCATGGACATCACAGAACATGCTCAGGACACAGGACTCTCCAAGGCAGAGCCAGGAGACAGCTGGTTATTTCTCCTGACCCTTTTCCCCCAGCCATGTGAGACAGGGATGCTGGGCCAGTCCCTGCCATCATGGAACTATCCTCGAAGGCTTATGATGGACACTGAACAAGTGAGTTGAAGGAATAGTGGACTCAACTTACTTTGGAGTATGTCTCAGAAAACCTTTTTGAAAAGTTGTGCTCAACTAGGAGTTGAAATATACCCTCCCCCCAAACCATCTTCCTCCAGTTGCTATCCCTTTCCAGTGAGTCATTTCATCCCAGCATCACTGTACTTGTCTACACACCAAAACTTGGCCTGTTCTGGCCAAGGGCCCTTCCTAAGACCTTCTATGTAGTTCTTTTTTGTTCAAAGATGAGATTACCTCAACCCACCACTTCCCAAAGCATACCACTATTGATGTCCCTGTTTTAAAAATTCTATGCGAAACAGCTGGGGTGGGCTTTTTCCATCAGAGATCTGGGCATTGATTGGCCTTAATGCCAAGCCTAATGTGGGTACCCTACATACCAGACTGTTTCTTTCTCTTGGAAGCTTGTGAAGTGGGTTTAGCTAGGTGGGGACCCGCAATTTCCTTTATGGATAGCTGCTCAGCACACCAGGTAACCCGGTTTCTGCAAACCCTCAGTGCAGCCTTAAAGGCTTTCAGAGGTTCCCACAGCAGCTCAGGCCATTGCAGGTTTGTTTGTTTTTATCTCCTGCCCCTCATCTCCCGACAAGCCCTAGGCATCTAGAGATTCTGAGGCAGTGTGCCCACTGCAATGGGTAATTCCAGGAAGGCCATGGCTGTCAGTGGAAGCACTGTGATATACTCTCTCCCCACCTCCTCCATCTGCTCTTTCTGAGAAAGTGTGTGTGGGGGGTGCTGCATCCAGGAGAGTTGGGCATAATGGGATCCTTGCTTTCATCAGGCAAGTGTGACTCAGTCTTGCCCTCTAGCTCTAGACGTGCTCATTGTCTGCCCTCCTCTGCCCCCATTCCCTCCAGAACCAGCTCACATGTTTTGTTACCTTTGCTCCACTGACAAAACCTATAGTAGATTGGTGGTTCCCCCTGCAAGAGATGTCCACATCCTGACCTCTGGAACCTATGAATGTGAGATGATTTGGAAAAAGGATGTTTACAGGTGTAATTAAGTTAATCTTGAGATGAGATTATCCCGGATTATCGGGTGAGCCCTAAATCCAATGGCAAGTGTCCTGAGAGACACAGACAGACTAGAGGGTCTCGTGAAGATGGAGACAAAGAATTTCCAGAGTCACAAACCAAGGGAATACCTGGAAGGCTGGCACCTTGATTTTGGACACCTGGCCTCCAGGACTGTGAGAGAATAAATTTCTGTTGTTTTAAGCCGCCCAGTTGGTGGCAGTTTGTTATGGCGGCCCTCAGGAACGAACACACCACCCTTGACAAATCGAGTGGTCCTTTCCCAGTCCTGCTCTTACCGCCCAAGAGAAGCACTTGGCAGTGACCGTCCAATCCCCAGACACATCTTCACTCTGCTTTCCTGACTCCACACTGTTGTTTTCCTACCTCACAGGACACTTTCACAATCTTCCCTGCTGGCTCCCTCAATTCTCTGACTTGTAAGTGTTGGAGACCCCAGCGCAACCTCCAGAAATCCCCTTGGTGAGATCATGCGGTCCCACGGCTCTGGACACCATCTGCACATGCCGGCACTCCTGAATTTACCTCTGCGGCAACCTGGCACAGAGTAGGGGCTCGGAACCTGCCTGGAGAAAGAGCGTATCTTTTCACATACAGCATCATTTTAAATGTTTACCATATTCACTTCAAAAGCACTTTTAGATATATTGTCTTGCTCTTCTCATAAAAGCCCTGTGGCTTTTGAGTGACTGGGTGCTAGCCCAGATCTCTGGACCTTCCATGAATCTCCTACTGACCCCTGTGACAAGGCTGGAGCTCCACTGGTCTTGCTCTTCCGGGATTTCTCTGCAGAAGGAATCTAGTCTAATGTGAAGCTGCCCTTTGATTGTTATTTCACTCTAGAACAGGGGCCAAATCTGGCCAGCCACTTGTTTTTGTAAAGAAAGTTTTACGAAACACAGCCATGCCCATTTGTGTACATAACTGCCTGGCTGCTTTCATATTCCAACATTGGAGGTGAATAGCTGTGACAGAGACCGTGTGGCCCAGAGCCTAGCATATTTCTCTCTGGCCCTCTACAGAAATGGCTTGCCGACCCCTGCCTTGGAACGAATAAGCTACAGGGAAAGCTTTCCTTCCTTGGTTACCTGGCACAACCTGTCTCCTCCATCAGTTCTGGGATACAGTAAGGTGTGACCTTTTTCTGTTTTCCCATTCATCACACTCATAAGATTTGAAATTGTTAAATTCTACTATGTAATGGAAGTCTTCATGATTATTAGCAACATTTCTTCCTCCTCCCTCCCCATTGATGCATCTCCCAGAGTGGAGTCTTTGATGATTAATAAAATCGGTACTCCTGTCAAGGCCTTCCCACATTTGCGACCCTCCCAGGTTCTCTCCGTGTGCACTCTGATAGGTGCTGAGATTCCAGTTTGGGCTGAAGGCTTTTCCACCCCTCTGGCATTCTTAGGGCTTCTTTGTAATATGAATACTGATAGACAACTACCCAGGGCTGATCCCTGAAGGCCTTCCCCCACATGCCACGTGTAAAAGGCTTTTCCCAGAGTGAATGCTCAGTGGAACTAAGTGTTGGGAGCTTTTACACTCCTGGAACATCTCTCCCATGTCAACTCTACAGTGTGCAGTAGTTAGTGTAACATATAAAATCTCCTACGCCCTTACTGTATGCGTATGGCCTATTTGGAATGTAAACTCTGATGTGTACAGAGATGGGACCTGTCTGAAGTCTTTCCTGCATTCGGTTCATTCTGTAGCTTTTCTCTAGTGCAGACTGTTTGATGAAGAATTAAAGTGGCCTTTTGAGAAAAGGCCTCTCTGCACTCCTTACGGATGCACAGAGCCCCCTCTTCCCATCAAGTGTGCTTGGTAACGAGAAGAGGGGGCCTCACCGTCCTGGAAGGTTCTTCTGCAGCTGGTACATCTTTGAAGATTTTTCTATTATGAGGTACTGAG
The DNA here is from genome assembly GCA_032199065.1 of Smutsia gigantea. Classification (NCBI taxonomy): domain Eukaryota; kingdom Metazoa; phylum Chordata; class Mammalia; order Pholidota; family Manidae; genus Smutsia; species Smutsia gigantea. Next base: position 22,331 of record JAVSCE010007417.1, on the reverse strand, counting down.
GAGCAGCATGAGTGACTGATTCCCGACACTGTCTACACTTCTACACTTGGTACTCAGGAGACTCCTTCCCACATGCTGGAGGCTGGGAACCAGGGCTACAGATCGTGCTGCACGGCTCACACTCAGGGACCCTCTCTCTGCGGGAGGTGCGTCACAGCACTGGGCACAAAGAAGTTCCCACCCACCACAGGTGTGGGTTTCTCCTCAGTATGAGCACACGGGTGTGTGCTTTCCCACACTCCTCCCATCTGCCGGACTCTGCCACCTGGTCTTCTGGGCTGCAGGAACAGGACAGCCAACCTCTCCCCAGTGTGGATTTTCTGACAAGCAGTAAGTGTGGCTTCCTAGTGGATCCCTTACTGCACACCCCATACTTGAAGGATCTTCAGAGACCACTCGTGTTTCTTGGGATTCACGAGAGTCTACAAAGTTGGCTGGAGCCCAGCCTTTGGGAGTTCTCCCAATGCCTTCCTTCCACGCTTAGTGTCCTTAGAAATGCCCTGCTTTAGAGTTGATTCCACCTTTCTGGCTCTGCTTTCACTATCTGACTAAAGACACAAGGTGACTGGCCCCCACTCTGAGCAGCAACTTGAGAAGAACAGAATAATCAAGTACCACAGAGAGGGGACGGTAGTGTGCAGAGCTCCTCATCACAGCCCTTAAAAAAGGAGGGAATGGGGCAAAATGGAAAGCCCCAAGAGCCAGTGGACTATACTGCTAAGTGTAGTGGTAAAAAAACAGAGTAAGAGGGAGGGAACAGAGCACAGGGCAGAACACCTGTGAATAAACAGGTGTGAAAAAGAAGTTTTCCTTTCCCAGAAAGGGGCATGGAAACAGAGATGCAGTCAAAGGGGAACAGCTGAGGGCGGAGGTCCTTGGTGTCTTCAGCATGAGCCCTGGCATCTCTGCAGACGGCTAGCCTGGAGGAGAGCAATGTTTGGAAAAGGATTCAGATTTCCACCTGGTGGCTTAGAGACCAAGAGAAAACGAGGAATCTTCTAAATCAGTGATCAGCCTTGGGTCCGTCCGTGTCTGAAATGGCACGGAGAAGGCGCTGCCACAAGGAGGGGCGCTAAGGGGCCCGCCCTCCCTCCTCTGTGCAGGGAAGCCTTCTGTCCTCAGCCATCTGTGGATCTGGGAGCCATGATGTTCCCCTTGGTCTAGGAGGATGATCAGAATGGGTGGGAGAAAATGAAATTCTGTTCATAGCACTGAAAATAGGAAAGAGAAGACAATGGACCAACACCAGGCATAGCCCCTTATCAATGTGAAACCATTAAGCTTGCTGGGCAAGCGCAGACAGGCAGGCTCCTCTCTAGGGGGCGACCACCATAGGCCAGATGTGCGCTCCCAGGGACAGTGTCTTCAATAGAGCGGCAGATCCCCCAGGTGCCAGGAGGCCAGGGTAGACGCGTAGCACGGAAGAGCTGCCCGTTTCCAAAGGGAACTATCAGGTCCCAATATTATAGAGAAGCAGAAAGAGCTCACTTTTATCAGGAGGGCCCATGCAGCTTACAAGGATTCAGACCCAAACCAACAAAACTAGACCCTGTAGACCACTGTGAGCAAATGGGTGGGGGCGATGCCTCAGCAGCGGGATTGAGTCGGACAGCGTTCTCACCCAGATCGCATTCCAGCAATTCTGTCACCGGGTCCTCGCGGTGATTCCTCTCAGAGGGGTCAGACAATGGCAGTACCATGAGTGAAGTGTATGGCCACATGTACACACATCCTCAAAGGCCACCCAGTCCTGAAACACATGATTTCTGCGGCTGCCAGAGGAATAATCCCCAAGGGGCACAACTAGAGTCAGCAGGGTAAGGGGAGGCTTTGAGTCTGTGTTTTTGTCTAATGAGCAAGAGCTATGGGACAAGAGGCTGAGGTCAAGTCTAGGAAGGCCCTCCCAGCAGGGAAGGGGATGGTCAGACTGCCATGGTCAGCAGATGTCACAGCCAGAGGAGCACAAGGGAAAAATTCTATTTTCCTTCTCCAGTCTCAATACTTCTGGTCAGCAAATGTGTGGGGAGGGAGGGTGTTCCTACACCAGCTGGGAGTCCCACAATTTAACTCAATTCCGACACTGTCTACCTGGAGATAACATCAGATCCCACAGGTTAAGGATCCCACACCACTACCCCCTTAGACGCCTATCTCAAGTCCAGGTTGTCACCTGTGCTTCTGACTGGCTGGCTATCAATCAGAGGTTCTCAGACCCCTCCCTCAGGTTCAGTTAATTTGCTAGAGCAGGTCCCAGAACTCAGGAAAACTTTACTCCCTAGACTACCAGTTTATTACAAAGGATATTAAAGGATTTGAATAAACAACTGATGAAGACACACAGAGGCCAAGAATTGGTGTTTCTGTCCCTGTGTGGACTTAGGGTATGCCACCCTCCTGGCAAGTGGGCACATTTTTGTTCACCAACCCAAAAGAGCTCATCAGATCTCACTGTCCAAAAGACCTTAATATCCAGCCTCCTCTCCTTCCCAGGGGTCAGCAGATGGGACTGGAAGTTCCAGTCCTCTAATCACTTGGCCTTTGTGGTGAACATCCCATCCTGAGGCTATCCAGGGTCCCTACCCCAAGTCACCTCATCCATGTGCTGAAAAGAGACTCCTTATGAGCAACAAAAGATGATCTTATCACTCAGGAAACACCAAAGGTTTTAGGTGCTCAGTGCCAGGAATCAGGGACAAAGACCAACCATATTGATTGTACCACAGAAAGGAGTGCAACCTTATTGGGGAGGCAAGGCAAGATCTGGGGAAGGACAACAGAGGGAAGCACACCTCACAGACCCCAGTGCTCGGGCTCTGGCTGCCAGGACGAAGCCTTGTGGCTTTCCTCCGCAGAGGGGGGATACATTGGTGCCCTGACTGGCAGGGGCTGGGACACAAGTCTGAGTTAGGACAGAAAAAAAAAAGCAGTTCCCCTGCCTTATACCTTGACCATTACCAGTGACTTGGGAGGGACCAGAAGGCAGGAATATTTACAACAGGAGTGTGTACTGCCCCGTAATTCCAAACCAGAACCCAAATCCACTTCAGAAACCAGACTCCAAGGGTAATAATGGACCCAACATTTCCCATGTGGGAGAAAAAGAGGTAGGCATCACTCTTAGGAATTCTTTGGTGGTACCATTAATGTACAATTACATGAGCAACATTATGGTTACTAGACCCCCCCCATTATCAACTCCCCCCCACATACCCCATTACAGTCACTGTCCATCACCTTAGTAAGATGCTATAGAATCATTACTTGTCTTCTCTGTGTTATACTGCCTTCCCCGTGCCCCCCACCCCACTAAATTGTGTGCTAGTCGTAATGCCCTTTTCCCCCTTATCCCTCACTTCCGACGCATCCTCCCCAGTCCCTTTCCCTTTGGTAACTGTTAGTCCATTCTTGGGTTCTGTGAGTCTGCTGCTGTTTTGTTCCTTCAGTTTTTGCTTTGTTCTTACACTCCACAAATGACTGAAATCATTTGATATTTGTCTTTCTCAGCCTGGCTTATTTCACTGAGCATAATACCCTTTAGCTCCATCCATGTTGTTGCAAATGGTAGGATTTGTTTTCTTCTTATGGCTGAATAATATTCCATTGTGTATATATACCACCTCTTCTTTATCCATTCATCTACTGATGGACACATAGGTTGCTTCCATTTCTTGGCTATTGTAAATAGTGCTGCAATAAACATAGGGGTGCATATGTGTTTTTCAAACTGGGCTCCTACATTCTTAGGGTAAATTCCTAGGAGTGGAATTCCTGGGTCAAACGGTATTTCTATTTTTAGTTTTTTGAGGAACGTCCATACTGCTTTCCACAATGGTTGAACTAACTTACATTCCCACCAGCAGTGTAGGAGGGTTCCCCTTTTTCCACATCCTCACCAACACCTGTTGTTTGCCTTTTGGATGTTGGCCATCCTAACTGCTGTGAGGTGATATCTCATTGTGGTTTTAATTTGCATTTCTCTGATTAGTGATTTAGAACATCTTCTCATCTCATGTGCCTGTTGGCCATCTGAATTTCTTCTTTGGAGAAGTGTCTGTTCAGATCCTCTGCCAATTTTTTAATTGGATTATTTGCTTTTTCTTTGTTCAGGTGTGTGAGATCTTTATATATTTTGAATGTCAACCCCTTATCGGATATGTCATTTATGAATATATTCTCCCATAGGATGTCTTTTTGTTCTACTGATGGTGTCCTTTTCTGTACAGAAGCATTTTAGTTTGACATAGTCCCACTTGTTCATTTTTGCTTTTGTTTCCCTTGCCTGGGGAGATATGTTCATGAAGAACTTGCACATGTTTATGTCCAGGAGATTTTTGCCTATGTTTTTTTCTAAGAGTTTTATGGTTTCCTGACTTACATTCAGGTCTTTGATCCATTTTGAGTTTACTTTTGTGTATGGGGTTAGACAATAATCCAGTTTCATTCTCTTACATGTAGCTGTCCAGTTTTGCCAACACCAGCTGTTGAAGAGGCTCTCATTTTCCCATTGTATATCCATGGCTCCTTTATCATATATTAATTGACTATATATGCTTGGGTTAATATCTGGACTCTCTATTCTGTTCCGCTGGTCTATGGGTCTGTTCTTGTGCCAATACCAAATTGTCTTGATTACTGTGGCTTTGTTGTAGAGCTTGAAATTGGGAAGCGAGATACCCCCTGCTTTATTCCTACTTCTCAGGATTACTTTGGCTATTCACGGTCTTTTGTGGTTCCATATGAATTTTGGAACTATTTGTTACAGTTCATTGAAGAATGCTGTATGTATTTTGATAGGGATTGCATTGAATCTGTAGATTGCTTTAGGCAGGATGGCCATTTTGACAGTATTAATTCTTCCTATCCATGAACATGGGATGTGTTTCCATTTATTGGTTTCTTCTTTAATTTCTCTCATGAGTGTCTTGTAGTTTTCAGAGTATAAGTCTTTCACTTCCTTGGTTATGTTTATTTCTAGGTATTTTATTCTTTTGGATGCACTTGTGAATGGAATTGTTTTCCTGATTTCTCTTTCTGCTAGTTCATCGTTAGTGTATAGGAACGCAACAGATTTCTGTATATTAATTTTGTATTCTGCAACTTTGCTGAATTCAGATATTAGTTCTAGTAGTTTTGGAGTGGATTCTTTAGGATTTTTTATGTACAATATCATGTCATCTGCAGACAGTGACAGTTTGACTTCTTTCTTACCAATCTGGATGTCTTTTATTTCTTTGTGTTGTCTGATTGTTGTGGCTAGAACCTCTGGTACTATGTTGAATAAAAGCAGGGAGTATGGGCATCCTTGTCTTGTTCCCGATCTTAGTGGAAAAGCTTTCAGCTTCTCACTGTTAAGTATAATGTTGGCCTTGCGTTTGTCATATATGGCCTTTATTATGTTGAGGTACTTGCCCGCTATACCCATTTTGCTCAAGAGTTTTTATCATGAATGCATGTTGAATTTTGTTGAATGCCTTTTCAGCATCTATGGAGATGATCTTGTAGGTTTTGTCCTTTTTTTTGTTGATGTGGTGGATAATGTTGATGGATTTTCAAATGTTGTACCATCCTTGCATCCCTGAGATGAATCCCACTTGATCATGATGGATGATCTTTTTGACCTATTTTTTAATTCAGTTTGCTAATATTTTTGGTGAATATTTTTGCATCTGTGTTCATCAGGGATATTGGTCTGCAATTTCCTTTTTTTGTGGTGTCTTTGCCTGGTTTTGGTATTGGAGTGATGTTGGCCTCATAGAATGAGTTTGGGAGTATTACCTCCTCTTCTACTTTATGGAAAACTTTCAGGAGAATGGGTATTATTTCTTCTCTAAATGTCTGATAAAATTCAGTGGTGAATCCATCTGGTCCTGGTATTTTGTTCTTGGGTAGATTTTTGATTACTGATTCAATTTCGTTGCTGGTAATTGGTCTGTTTAGATTTTCTTTTTCTTCCTTGGTCAGTCCTGGAAGGTTGTATTTTCTAGAAAGTAGTCCACTTCTAGGCTCTCCAGTTTGTTAGCATATATAGTTTTTCATAGTATTCTCTAATAATTCTTTGTATTTCTGTGGTGTCCATCGTGATTTTTCCTTTCTCATTTCTGATTCTGTTTATGTGTGTAGATTCTCTTTTTCTCTTAATAAGTCTGGCTAGTGGTTTATCTATTTTGTGTATTTTTTCAAAGAACAAGCTCTTGGTTTCATTTATTTTTTTCTATTGTTTTATTCTTCTCAATTTGATTTATTTCTTCCCTGATCTTTATTATGTCCCTCCTTCTGCTGACTGTGGGCCTCACTTGTTCTTTTTTTTCCAGTTTCAATAATTGGGAATTTAGACTATTCATTTGGGATTGTTCTTCCTTCTTTAAATAGGCCTGGGTTGCTATATACTTTCCTCTTAGAACTGCCTTTGCTGCGTCCCACAGAAGTTGGGCATTGTGCTGTTCTTTTCATTTGCCTCCATATATTGTTCGATCTCTGTTTTAATTTGCTCATTGATCCATTGATTATTTAGGAGCATGTTGTTAAGCCTTCATGTGTTTGTGAGCCTTTTTGTTTTCTTTCCACAATTTACTTCTAGTTTTATACCTTTGTGAGCTGTGAAGTTGTTTGGTAGAATTTCAATATTTTTGCATTTACTGAGGTTCTCTTTGTGGCCTAGTATGTGGTCTGTTCTGGAAAATGTTCCATGTGCACTTGAGAAGAATGTGTATCCTGCTGCTTTTGGGTGTAGAGTCTGTAGATGTCTGTTAGGTCCATCTGTTCTAGTGTGTTGTTTAGTGCCTCTGTGTCCTTACTTATTTTCTGTCTGATTGACCTGTCCTTTGGAGTGAGTGGTGTGTTGAAGTCTCCTAAAATGAATGCATTGCATTTTTCTTTTTTTATAATTTATTTTGGTATCATTAATCTACAATTACATGTGCAATATTATGGTTATTAGACCACAGCCTTCATCAGGCCCCCCCCCCCACCAAACCCATTACAGTCACTGTCCATCAGCATAGTGAGATGCTATACAATCACTACTTGTCTTCTCTGAGTTGTACAGCCCTCCCCATGCCCCCCCCAACATTACATCTGGTAATTGTAATGCCCCTTTTTCCCCCTTGTCCCTCCCTTCCCACCCATCCTCCCCAGTCCCTTTCCCTTTGGTAACTATTAGTCCATTCTTGGGTTCTGTGAGTCTGCTGCTGTTTTGTTCCTTCTTTGTTTTCGTCTTTGTTCTTATACTCCACATATGAGTGAAATCATTTGATACTTGTCTTTCTCGGCTTGGCTTATTTCACTGAGCATAATACCCTCTAGCTCCATCCATGTTGTTGCAAATGGTAGGATTTGTTTTCTTCTTGTGGCTGAATAATATTCCATTATGTATATGTACCACATCTTCTTTATCCATTCATCTACTGATGGACACTTAGGTTGCTTCCATGTCTTGTCTATTGTAAATAGTGCTGCGATAAACATGGGGGGGGTGCATCTTTTTCAAATTCGGCTGCTGCATTCTTAGGGTAAATTCCTAGGAGTGGGATTCCTGGGTCAAATGGTATTTCTATTTTGAGTTTTTTGAGGAACCTCCATACTGCTTTCCACAATGGTTGAACTAATTTGCATTCCCACCAGCAGTGTAGGAGGGTTCCCATTTCTCCACATCCTCGCCAACATTTGTTGTTGTTTGTGTTTTGGATGTTGGCCATCCTCACTGGTGTGAGGTGATATCTTATTGTGGTTTTAATCTGCATTTCTCTGATGATTAGCGATGTGGAGGATCTGTTTTCATGTGCCTGTTGGCCATCTGAATTTCTTCTTTGGAGAAGTGTCTATTTATGTCCTCTGTCCATTTCTTAATTGGATTATTTGTTTTTTGTTTGTTGAGGTGCGTGAGTTCTTTATATATTTTGGATGTCAACCCCTTATCGGATACGTCATTTATGAATATATTTTTCCGTACTCTAGGATGTCTTTTTGTTCTACTGATGGTGTCCTTTGTTGTACAGAAGCTTTTCAGCTTGATATAGTCCCACTTGTTCATTTTTGCTTTTGTTTCCCTCGCCCGGGGAGATATGTTCATGAAGAAGTTGCTCATGTTTATGTCCAAGAATGCATTGCATTCTATTTTCTCCTTTAATTCTGTTAGTATTTGTTTCACATATGTAGGTGACCATGTGTTGGGTGCATAGATATTTATAATGGTTATATCCTTTTGTTGGACTGACCCCTTTATCATTATTTAATGTCGTTCTTTGTCTTTTGTGACTTTCTTTGTTTGGAAGTCTATTTTGTTGGATACAAGTATTGCAACACCTGCTTTTTTCTCCCTATTGTTTGCATGAAATATCTTTTTCCATCCCTTCACTTTTAGTCTGTGTATGTCTTTGGGTTTGAGGTGAGTCTCTTGTAGGCAGCATATAGGTGGGTCTTGCTTTTAATCCATTCTATTACTCTGTGTCTTTTGATTGGTGCATTCAGTCCATTTACATTTAGGGTGATTATCAATAGGTATGTACTTATTGCCATTGCAGGCTTTGGATTTGTGGTTACCAAAGGTTCAAGGGTAGCTTCTTTACTATCTAACTGTCTAACTTAATGCACTTATTACACTATTATAAACAGTCTGATGATTCTTTATTTCTCTCCCTTCTTTTTCTTCCTCCTCCACTCTTTATATGTTAGGTGTTTTATTCTGTACTCTTTTGTGTTTCCCTTGATTGATTTTCTGGATAGCTGATTTTATTTTGCATTTAGCTAGTATTTGGTTAGTGTACTTTCTTTGCTGTGGTTTTATTTTCTCTGGTGACACCTAATTAGCCTTAGGAGCACTTCCATCTAGAGCAGTCCTTTTAAAATACACTGTAGAGGTGGTTTGTGGGAGGTAAATTCCCTCAACTTTTGCTTATCTGGGAATTGTTTAATCCCTCCTTCAAATTTAAATGATAATCTTTCTGGATACAGTATTCTTGGTTCATGGCCATTCTGTTTCATTGCATTGAATATAGCATGCTATTCCTTTCTGGCCTGTAGGGTTTCTGCTGAGAAGTCCGATGATAGCCTGATGGGTTTTCCTTTGTAGGTGACCTTTTTTCTCTCTCTGGCCACTTTTAATACTCTGTCCTTGTCTTTGATTTCAATTATTACATGTCTTGGTGTTGTCCTCCTTGGGTCCCTTGTGTTGGGAGATTTGTGCACTTCAGTGGTCTGAGAGACTATTTCTTTCCCCAGATTTGGGAAGTTTTCAGCAATTACTTCTTCAAAGACACTTTCTATCCCTTTTTCTCTTCTTCTTCTGGTACCCCTATAATGTGAATATTGTTCCGCTTGGATTGGTCACACAGTTCTCTTAATATTCTTTCATTCCTAGAGATCCTTTTACCTCTCTCTGCCTCAGCTTCCCTGTATTCCTGTTCTTTGGTTTCTATTCCATTAACAGTCTCTTGCATGTCATCCATCTGCTCTTAAATTCTTCCATTGCTTGTTTCATTTCTGTTATCTCCCTCCAGAGTTCATCCCTTAGCTCTTGCATATTTCTCTGTAGCTCCGTCAGCATGCGTATGACTTTTATTTTGAATTCCTTTTCAGGAGATTGGTGATTTTGGTCTCACCAGGCCCTCTCTCTGGTGTTTGAGGGATTTTGGACTGAACAAGGTTCTCCTGCCTTTTCCTGGTGATGGACGTGATCGCCGGCAAGTGACATGTGTGTCAGCTGGGAGAACAAAGTCCCTTCCTGCTTGCCGGTCACCTTGCCCATGTCTGCTGCCTGTGCCAGTCAACCACACACAGGGAGCAGCCTCTGGGTTAATATCCTGAGCTGCCATAAGCAGGGCAGCCCTCAGGATTGCCAAGGGTACTGGCAGGGTTTGCAGGCGAGCGGCATGTGTTCTTCCATGAGAATGGTGCCCCTTCGTGCTTTCCAAACTCTGCGCCGGTCTCTGCTACTGGTGCCGGACAACCGCACACAGGGAGTAGCCTCTAGGTTGATCCCCTGAGCTGCCATGGGTGGGGCGGCCCTCGGGATGGCCTAGAGCACTGGCAGGGGTTGCAGGTGGGCAGTGTGTGTTCGCCGCAACAATAAAGTCCCTTTGTGCCTTCCAGACTCTGCGCCGGTCTCCACTGTCTGTGTCGGTTGACTGCCGGCAGGGAGCAGCCTCTTGGTCTGGCCCAGTTAGCCACAGGCTGGGAGAAGCCTCTGTGTGGTTGCTGTGAGCAGGGCTTCTTCCCGGTTGCTCTGCCAATGCCAGGTCAGCTGAATCGCTTGCAGTGCTGGCACATGGGGTGGTGGGGGGGGTGGAGGAATGAACAGCAGGCTGCTTATTGCCATGAGGAGCTTTGGAGCTGCATTGCCACCCAGGGGGTTAGGGCGCCTGAAGTTCCTTAAAATTCCCAGCCTGCTGGGCTGAGCATGCCAGGATGATTTTGTCCACCTGTTAAACCCTTGTTCCTTTAAGACTTTTAACGCACCTGCTTTTCTTTTGTCCCAGGGCAGCCGGCTGTGAGAAACTGTTTGCAGTCTTAGTCTTGGATTTTGCTTTTCCGTTCCTCTAATATCCAGTACACCATGCAATGTGTGTCTGTGCTCCCAGCGCAGATTACTAGGACTGGTCATTTAGCAGTCCTGTGCTTCCACTCCCTCCCCACTCTGATTCTTTTCCTCCCACCAGTGAGCTGGGGTGGGGGAGTGCTCAGGTCCCACCTGGTCACAGCTTTGTATCGTACCCTTTTCATGAGGTGTTGAGTTCTCGCAGATGTAGATGTAGCCTGGCTAGTGTACTGTATCTTCTGGTCATTCTTTTAGGAATAGTTGTATTTGCGGTATTTTCAAAATATATATGGTTTTGGGAGATTTCCGCCACCCTACTCACACTGCCATCTTGAGAATCTTCTCTCTTAGGAATTTTTAAATCTGTTCACATATACCCTTAACCATCTTAGCTTGGGCTGCTAAATAAAATAAACAACTAAAAGTATCCGAAATAATAAATCTCCATTGGTCAAATAGAGCTAATATACATAGTGAAATACTACGAGCTATAAGAGACTTGATAATTGGAGATGTTTTCATGATGCAGTATGTTTCTGTAAGTGGAAAGCCAAGGCTCATTTTTATCCTTTTAAAATATATATATTCATACATAAAATCTGGATGAATTTATTTTAAACTCCTCAAGGATTGCAAGAGGTATTCACTTTCCACATTTTTTTACAAAGAACTTATTACTTTCATAATTAAAACAACAAAGTTTTCTTTCATGTTTTTTTATTGTGGTAAAATATAAACATAAAATGTATGATTTTTACTATTTTTAAACAACAGTAAAAATTTATTTCTTGCCCATTTTACACGAGGGCTGTGGTTGGACATGGCTTTGCTCCACAGCCTCCAGGCTGAAAGAACAATCCCAAATAAGACTTTCTCATGGCTGAGCCCAACCAGCACACACTCTTTTTTTAAAAGTTGTGCTGAAGGTATAGAACATAAAATTTACCATTTTAGTCATTTTTAAGTGTACAGTTCAGTGGCTTTAAGCACACAATTCAGTGGCTTTAAGTACATTTGTGCTACTGTGCAGCCATTACCATTTACTTCTACAACTTTTTTCATCTTCCTAAACCTAAGCTCCATACTCCTTCAACGGTAACTTCCCATCCTTCCCTCCTCCCAGCCCCTGGTAACCACTATTCTACTTTCTGTCTCAATGAATTTGACTTCTCTAGGCATTTGATGTAAGTGGAATTAGTGTTTGTCCTTTTGCAACTGTCTTATTTCACTAGCAAAATGTCTTCATGTGTCAGAATTTCCTTCATTTGTAAGGTTAACGCTCCCATTGTATGTATGTATGTATGTGCACACACACGCACACACACACTACAGTTTGTTTATCCTGTCATCCATTGGTGAATATGTGGGCTGCATCCACCTCTTGGCTATTATGAATAATGCTGCTATGAAAATTGTGTGCAAATATCTACTGGAGTCCCTATTTTCAATATTTTAGGTTATATACCAAGAAGTAGAACTGCTGGATCATATGGTAATCCTACCTTTAGTTTTTTTGAAGAACTGCCACACCATTTTACAGTGTCACCAGCAATACACAAGAGTTTCAAATTCTCCATAGCTTCACCAATACTTATTATTTTCTGTTTTTTAAATAAAAGCCATATTAATGGATGTTAAGTGGTCTCTCATTGTAGTTGATTTGCATTTCTCTAATGATTAGCGATGTTGAGCATCTTTTCATGTGTTTATAACCATTGCATATCTTTTGGAGAAAAGTCTGTTCGAGTCTTTTGCCTTTTTTTAATAGATTTGTTTTGTTGTTGAATTGTAGGAGTATTTACTTTAAAAACTTTCTAAAAAAGCTTTTTTCCTGGAAAATTTCTATGATCGACAAAAGAAGAAAGAGTTAATTGCAGTCACAAACATTCTGCCATTCGTGTTTCATCTACTTGCTCTTGATGACCAGGAATGTCTCAAAAATACCTTTTACAGTTGGATCAAATCTTAGAGTCTTTTTTACCTCTTTATTTTGAAGTAATGATAAAGCTACAGGATCTTAGATATTTGTACGTGGAATTAAATGAGCATCACAAGTTGAATGTAAAAGGTGAGCACTTCTCCTACTAAGCAGGAGAGCTGGGCTGTCTTAGTCTGTCTCAGGCCCCCCCAAAGGCCTATTTCACAAAACAGAATGGGAAAACTATGGTAGAAATAATTTGTATCTGGGAAGAATTACAAGGTCCAATACTTCATATATATTACAAAGTTATTTTGTTTCACTGAGAACATCCAGGAAAAAAATTTCCACAAAGGGTAGGCAGTAGAAATCATACTTTCTACCAAAAAATGAACTGTGACTATTAATAGGACAGATTTTTTTTTAAAAACTTTACCAATGTGATCTGAGCACCATCAGAGGCTGCTAATCCCCTACCACCACAACTCTCTTCTTTACTCCTAAAGGCATTTGTATTCAGGGTGATAAAATGCTCAGCTAAAAAGACATTCCTCAGTCCCTCCCACAGCTTCCAGAAAGTTTTTAAAAGCCTTGTTATTATAAAGCATGACACTATGTTAGAAATGCAGAATCTTGGGCCTTGGTCCAGATGTGCAGAATGGGAATCTGCATTTTAAAGATCCCCTGTTGAGTCACAAGTGCATTTAAAGTTTGAGAAGTGCTGCTTAAAGGAAGCTCACTTAGTTAGCGACCTCCACACTCCGCCCTGGAGTATGAATGTGATCGCTAGAGCTGCAGTGGCCATCTTTTGACGACGCTGTTGAGGTAGAGCAGGGAAATGGACAAGCATCACGATGAACTTGTCCTGCCTATGATGAGAAATGCTGAGATACAAATAGTACGGTAAGAACAGGAGGGACTCCATCTTAAGGCTAAGATTCCATTTTAAAAACCAGGGAGTTAGGAGGTAAGATTCCTAATGTATTTTACAGTGATTAGCCAGCAACCACCCTATCTTCAGGCGGGGTGAGCAGTCCTAAACAACATGTTTCCACAGCTTGAGGGTCACTGTTATCTTGGAGAAGAACAGGATCAACAAATTCCTTGTGTTAAGTTTATCTCACAGAATACCTAGAAGACTATGGATGATGACATAATGTCTCTCACTGGAGATGGACACAATTAGACATGTCAAGCCTACAGCCCCTGGCCCTTTACCCCATTCTTGAAATCCTTAAAAGACATGAATCTTAAGCCTTTAAGCACACCTCCTCTCTGCGGCTGCCCCCTGTCCCCTTTCTTTGAGTGTGTACTTTGCCCTAAATAATGCCTTCTTGCTGCTCAAATTACTGAGTTTTGTCTACATGCTCTCCCAGGCCTCTTGGAAGGTTAATAAGAAACCCCTTTCGTGGTGGTAAATGTCTTTTTACTTTATTTATTCCATTTTCTAGACTTAAGCACAAGCCTTCACTCTCTCTGTTCTACTTCAGACAAGTAGGGAAGAGCTACTAAGATCTCTGATTTAGGCTTGCAGGTTCCTGTTGCCTGAGTGTCCGACACCGGACTGTGGCTGTATGATCATACTCCTTAGTAGCCTGCCTGAAGATATTTTTTTGCTTTAGGGAAGCTGTCATCTCACTCCATCCAGTGTTCTGCATCTCCTGCAAATCCGGATGGTAGGGGCTTAGTTCCTTTGCCATGTAGATTCAAGCAGACACTGGGTGCCAGGTGACTCTGGCTTCAGGAGTTGGCAACGGATCTGTCCTATGCCGAGCAGGAGTTCAATGCAGTTCCCTGTCCTCCCTCTCTCTTCCCTTGCTCTCTACTGCCTGCACAGCTGCTGCCATTCACTACTATTCTTGCTTTAATGCATTCCTTCCTTACCTACACTCAATCTATCTAGTCGAGAATTCTTTCTCCATCAGAGTCAAGAACTTTCCCCAATCTGGTTGAGGTTTTGCCCAGTGTTCAAAGAGACCTCCCCAGACACAGCTGCCCAGCAACAAAGTGACCTCAAAGAAGCGACATGCTAAGGATAGCAGTGGAAAAAATGGGAGCAGCCTGGTGCACTGATGACATCATGGCACCACCACAATGGCTGGAACTGCCTACCTCCAGGTTTCTTTAACAGGTGAGAACTACCTCTTCCATGTGGATTTACTAATGAGAAGGGACCACTCCAGATGTACAGACTGGAAGAGAAATCAGAAGGCCCTAAGCAGGAAGAGCACAGATGACCATTAGATGATTATAAACTAAAAGTAATCATTTCATTTTAAGTTCATATGTGTAGGCCTATATATGTATGTGAAAATGTCTGAAGGATGGGAAGTATATACATCAAATGCTCATAGTGTAGGTGGTGGTATTATGAGTAAATTTAATCTTCTTTATATTTTCCTTTATTGACTGATTTTACAGTAAATGAATTTATAATTATAAAGTTTAAAAGAAAGAAAATACAGGTACCCCATATCAAAGTACAATTTTCTTAAGACAATGGTACCTGTTGAAGAAGATAAATAATCGCCTACTTTTCTGGGTGGGAGGTGGCTAAAGAGAAAATAGGGAATAAAGTGAGAGGGATCTTGCTCAACCGCTGATGACAATGAGCCTCAAATGGAGTACAGTGTGCATTCCCTCTGCTCCTAAGGCCCAACATATTCCTAGGTCACATCACATGCACTGTTTTTTTGGTTTTATTTCATATTTAATTATAAAATTCACCTATAATATATTCCTGTTTAATTTTCCTAACTGGATATTTTATTTTTCCAGAAATATCTTTTAACCAGAACATAACTGTCCCATAATTCTACAGTGCCACAGGATGGTCATGTCTCTGTGCTTCCTATTCTGTTCTATTGTCTATCCAAAACAAATACCTTATCTGTCCAATTACTCTAGGTTTGTAAGTCTTAGAGAAAGTCCTTATGCCATGTTCTGTTCTTCAAGATTGTCTTTATTGTTCTTGACCTACTGCAATTCCTTATAAATTTTAGAATCACTTGTCAATATCTACAAAATTGAGATGACATCAATCGACATACTAATTTCAGAGAACTGGCATCTTTATAACATTGATTTTTTTTTCCAATCCATCTTTTCTAGTTTTTTGAAAGAAATTTCACACATCTATTATTATAACTATTATATTTGAATATAGTGTCAGAAAACTTAACAGTTCAATACATTTTTGCAAAATAAAAATGTTGTAACCTGTACCAGATCAAGAAATAGAATGCTCCCAACGTGACAGAGGCCTCTCCTGTCCCTTTTCAATGTACTTTTTTTAAATTGAAGTATCATTGATATACAATCTTTTACTGGTTTCGCTACGGTTCAACAGTTACCCACATTATTTTTTTTTGCATTCTTTTTTTTTGCTTTTTTTAAAAAGTTTATTTTGATATCATTAATCTACAATTAAATCAGTAATATTATGGTGATTACACTACCCCCTTCATCAGGTTCGCCCCCTCCCAACCCCATTTCAGTCACTGTCCATCAGCGTAGTGAGGTGCCATAGAGTCACTACTTGTCCTCTCTGGGTTGTACAGCCCTCCCCGTGCCCCTCCCAACATTACATCTGCTAATCGTATTGTCCCTTCTTCCACCTTACCCCTCCATTCCCACCCATCCTCCCCAGTCCCTTTCCCTTTGGTAACTATTTGTCTGTTCTTGGGTTCTGTGAGTCTCCTGCTGTTTTGTTCCTTCAGTTTTTTTTTTCCTTAGTTCTTATACTCCACATATGAGTGAAATCATTTGGTACTTGTCTTTTTCAGCTTGACTTATTTCACTGAGCATAATACCCTCTAGCTCCATCCATGTTGTTGCAAATGGTAGGATTTGTTTTCTTCTTATGGCTGAATAATATTCCATTGTGTATATGTACCACCTCTTCTTTATCCATTCATCTACTGATGGACACTTAGGTTGCTTCCATTTGTTGGCTATTGTAAATAGTGCTGCTATAAACATAGGGGTGCATCTGTCTTTTTCAAACTGGGCTGCTGCATTCTTAGGGTAAATTCCTAGGAGTGGAATTCCTGGGTCAAATGGTATTTCTATTTTGAGTTTTTTGAGGAACCTCCATACTGCTTTCCACAATGGTTGAACTAATTTGCATTCCCACCAGCAGTGTAGGAGGATTCCCTTTTCTCCACATCCTCGCCAACATTTGTTGTTGTTTGTGTTTTGGATGTTGGCCATCCTCACTGGTATGAGGTGATAGCTCATTGTGATTTTAATGTGCATTTCTCTGATGATTAGTGATGTGGAGCATCTTTTCATGTGCCTGTTGGCCATCTGAATTTCTTCTTTGGAGAAGTGTGTATTTATGTCCTCTGTCCATTTCTTAAATGGATTATTTGCTTTTTGTTTGTTGATGTGTGTGAGTTCTTTATATATTTTGGATGTCAACCCCTTATCGGATACGTCATTTATGAATATATTCTCCCATACTGTAGGAAGTCTTTTTGTTCTACTGATGGTGTCCTTTGCTGTACAGAAGCTATTCAGCTTCATATAGTCCCACTTGTTCATTTTTGCTTTTGTTTCCCTTGCTCGGGGAGATATGTTCATGAAGAAATCACTCATGTTTATGTCCAAGAGCTTTTTGCCTATATTTTTTTCTAAGAGTTGTATGGTTTCATGACTTACATTCAGGTCTTTGATCCACCTTGACTTTACCTTTGTGTATGGGGCTAGACAGTAGTCCAGTTTCATTCTCTTACATGTAGCTGTCCAGTTTTTCCAACACCAGCTGCTGAAGAGGCCATCATCTCCCCAATGTATATCCAAGGCTCCCTTATCAAATATTAATTGACTGTATGTGTTTGGGTTGATGTTTGGATTTTCTATTCTATTCCACTGATCTGTGGGTCAGTTTTTGTGCCAATACCAAATTGTCTTGATTACTGTGGCTTTGTAGTAGAGCTTGAAGTCAGGGAGCATAATTCCCCCTGTTTTATTCCTCCTTCTCAGGATTGCTTTGGCTATTCGGGGTCTTTTGTGGTGCCATATGAATTTTAGAATTATTTGTTCCAGTTCATTGAAGAAAGCTGTTGGTAGTTTGATAGGGATTGCATTGAATCTGTAGATTGCTTTAGGTAGTATACCATTTTGACAATATTTATTCTTCCTAGCCAAGAGCATGGGATGCATTTTCATTTGTTAGTGTCCTCTTTAATTTCTCTTAGGAATGTCTTGTAGTTTTCAGGTACAGGTCTTTCACTTCCTTGTTAGTTTATTCCTAGGTATTTTATTCTTTTTGATGCAATTGTGAATGGAATTGTTTTTCTGATTTCTCTTTCTGTTAGTTCATCGTTAGTGTATAGGAAAGCAACAGATTTCTGTGTGTTAATTTTGTATCCTGCAACTTTGCTGAATTCAGATATTAGTTCTAGTAGTTTTGGAGTGGAGTCTTTAGGGTTTTTTATGTACAGTATCATGTCATCTGCAAATAGTGACAATTTGACTTCTTCTTTACCAATCTGGATGCCTTGTATGTCTTTGTTTTGTCTGATTGCTGTGGCTAGGACCTCCAGTACTATGTTGAATAACAGTGGAGAGAGTGGGCATCCCTGTCTTGTTCCCGATCTTAGATGAAAAGCTTTCAGCTTCTCACCATTAAGTATGATGTTAGCTGTGGGTTTGTCATATATGGCCTTTATGATGTTGAGGTACTTGCCCTCTATACCCATTTTGTTGAGAGTTTTAATCATGAATGGGTGCTGAATTTTGTCAAATGCTTTTTCAGCATCTATGGAGATGATCATGTGGTTTTTGTTCTTCTTTTTATTGATGTGGTGGATGATGTTGATGGATTTTCGAATGTTGTACCATCCTTGCATCCCTGGGATGAATCCCACTTGATCATGGTGTATGATCCTCTAGATGTATTTTTGAATTCGGTTTGCTAATATTTTGTTGAGTATTTTTGCATCCATGTTCATCAGGGATATTGGTCTATAGTTTTCTTTTTTGGTGAGGTCTTTGCCTGGTTTTGGTATTAGAGTCATGCTGGCCTCATAGAATGAGTTTGGAAGTATTCACTCCTCTTCTATTTTTTGAAAAACTTTAAGAATGGGTGTTTCTTCTCTATATGTCTGGTAGAACTCAGAGGTGAATCCATCTGGTCCGGGGGTTTTGTTCTTGGGTAGTTTTTTGATTACCAATTCAATTTCGTTGCTGGTGATTGGTCTGTTTAGTTTTTCTGTTTCTTGTTTGGTCAGTCTTGGAAGGTTGTATTTTTCTAAAAAGTTGTCCATTTCTTCTAGATTTTTCAGCTTGTTAGCATATAGATTCTCATAATATTCTCTTATAATTCTTTGTATTTCTGTGGGATCTGTCATGATTTTTCCTTTCTCATTTCTGATTCTGTTTATGTGTATAGATTCTCTTTTTCTCTTAATGAGTCTGGCTAGGGGTTTATCTATTTTGTTTATTTTTTCAAAGAACCAGCTCTTGGTTTCATTGATTTTTTTCTATTGTTTTGTTCTTCTCAACTTTATTTATTTCTTCTCTGATCTTTATTATGTCCCTCCTTCTGGTGACTTTGGGTCTTATTTGTTGTTCTTTTTCCAATTTCAGTAATTGTGTCTTTAGGCTATTCATTTGGGAATGCTCTTCTTTCTTTAGATAGGCCTAGATTGCAATATACTTTCCTCTTAGAACTGGCTTTGCTGCGTCCCACAGAAGCTGTGGCTTTGTGTTGTTGTTGTCATTTGTCTCCATATACTCTTTGATTTCTGTTTTGATTTGGTCATTGACCCATTGATTAATTAGGAGAATGTTGTTAAGTCTCCATGTATTTGTGAGCCTTTTTGTTTTCTTTCTAAAGTTTAATTCTAGTTTAATACCTTTATGATCCGAGAAGTTGGTTGGTAGAATTTCAATATTTTCGATTTTACTGAGGTTCTTTTTGTGGCCTAGTATGTGGTCTATTCTGGAAAATGTTCCATGTGCACTTGAGAAGAATGTGTATCCGTTGCTTTTGGGTGTAGAGTTCTGTAGATGTCTGTTAGGTCCATCTGTTCTAGTGTGTTGTTCAGTGCCTCTGTGTCTTTACTTATTTTCTGTCTGGTTGATCTGTCCCTTGGAGTGAGTGGTGTGTTGAAGTCACCTAAGATGAATGCATTCCTGTCTATTTCCTCCTTTAATTCTGTTAGTATTTGTTTCACATATGCTGGCGCTCCTGTGTTGGGTGCATATATATTTAAAATGGTTATATCTTCTTGTTGGATTGACCCCTTTATCATTATGTAATGTCCTTCTTTATCTCTTGCTACTTTCTTCATTTTGAAGTCTATTTTGTCTGATACAAGTACTGCAACACCTGCTTTTTTCTCCTTGTTATTTGCATGAAATATCTTTTTCCATCCCTTCACTTTTAATCTGGGGATATCTTTGCGTTTGAGGTGAGTTTCTTGTAGGAAGCATATAGATGGGTCTTGCTTTTTTATCCATTCTGTTACTCTGTGTCTTTTGATTGGTGCATTCAGTCCATTTACGTTTAGGGTGATTATCGAAAGATATGTACTTATTGCCATTGCTGGCTTTAGATTCGTGGTTACCAAAGGTTCAAGGGTTGCTTCTTTACTATCTAACAATCTAACTTAACTTTCTTGTTAAGTTATTGTAAACACAGTCTGATGTTTCTTTATTTCTCTCCCTTCTTATTCTTCCTCCTCCATTCTTTATATACTAGGTGTTTTATTCTTTGCCTTTAGTTAGTTTTGGATGGTCTGCTTTCTTTGCTATGATTTTATTTTCTCTGGTGACAGCTTTTTAGCCTTAGGAGTGCTTCCCTCTAGAGCAGTTCCTTTAAGATGTCCTGTAGAGGTGGTTTATGGGAGGCAAATTCTCTCAGCTTTTGCTTGTCTGAAAATTGTTTAATCCCGCCGTCATATTTAAATGATAATCGTGCTGGATACAGTATTCTTGGTTCGAGGCCCTTCTGTTTCATTGAGTTAAATATATCATGCCATTCTCTTCTAGCCTGTAAGGTTTCTGTTGAGAAGTCTGATGTTAGTCTGATGGGTTTTCCTTTGAAGGTGATCTTTTTTCTTTCTCTAGCTGCCTTTAATACTCTGTCCTTATCTTTGATCTTTGCCATTTTAATTATTATGTGTCTTGGTGTTGTCTTCCTGGGGTCCCTTGTGTGAGGAGATCTGTGGGCTTCCATGGACTGCGAGACTATTTCCTTCCCCAGCATGGGGAAGTTTTCAACAATTATTTCTTCAAAGACACTTTCTATCCCTTTTTCTCTCTCTTCTTCCTCTGGTACTCCTATAATGCGAATATTGTTCCTGTTTGGATTGGTCACACAGTTCTCTTAATATTCTTTCATTCCTAGAGATCCTTTTATCTCTCTCTGCCTCAGCTGCTCTGTATTCCTGTTCTCTGATTTCTATTGCATTAACAGTGTCTTGCATCTCGTCCAGTCTGCTGCTGAGCCTGTCGATGGCTTGTCTCATTTCTGCATTATCTTTCCTGACTTCCCTCACTTCCTCCCTTAGCTCTTGCATATTTCTCAGTAGATCCATCAGCATGGTTATGACTTTTATTCTGAATTCTTTTTCAGGAAGATGCTGCATTTCCATCTCTTCAGATTCCTTCTCAGAGGGGCTCTGAATCTTGGTGAGTTTGTCTGTATCATTTTCTTCTGTCTTGTCATGTTGGCAGGAGTGGTCGCTGGAAGGTGCCACGTGTGTCAGCTGGGCTCTGGAGTGGATTTTCTACGCGTGCTGTAGGTGTCGCTGTTGCTCCACTAATTCACAGCCGCAGCCGTGCCGTTTTTGTAGGTAGGAATGAATGGGACGCTATTGTTTTCTGTATAAAGTTCCAGCGTGGTTGCTCCCTTCTTTCTGTCACTAGCGAAGGGGACCGAAGTTCCCCAGGACTTGCAGCCTGCAGGGCTGAGCCCGTCGGGCGCTGGTGTTCCCTCACTGGGCTCCCCGCCTCTCCGCGACTGCTACAAATGGAGCGCGCTTTTCTCTTGTCCCTGGGCGCTGGCTGCACTAGCGAAGGGGACTGCAGTTCCCCAGGACTTCCAGCCTGCAGGGCTGAGCCCGCCGGGGCGCTGGTGTTCCCTCGCTGGGCCCCCCGCCTCTCCCAGACCGCTACAGATGGCGCACACTTTTCTCTTGTCCCTGGGCGCTGGCTGCACTAGCGAAGGGGACCGAAGTTCCCCAGGACTTCCAGCCTGCAGGGCTGAGCCTGCCAGGGCAATGGTGTTCCCTCGCTGGGCCCCCGCCTCTCCAAGACCGCTACAAATGGCCCATACTTTTCTCTTTGTCCCTGGGCGCTGGCTGCACGGTCCCAGCACCTTCCTGGCTCAAAACCTGCAC
The DNA here is from genome assembly GCA_032199065.1 of Smutsia gigantea. NCBI lineage: Eukaryota > Metazoa > Chordata > Mammalia > Pholidota > Manidae > Smutsia > Smutsia gigantea. The sequence continues at coordinate 529 of JAVSCE010007417.1, read as the reverse complement.
CTTCTGCCTCTCCAAAGTCTGATGCACTGCGCTATGTATGTCAGCGCTCCTGGTGCTCCGGCGCAGACTACCAGGGCTGGTTATTTCGCGGACCTGCTCTTCCATTCCCTCCCGGCTCCGAATCCTCTCCTCCCGCTGGCGCGCTGGGCTGGGTGAGTGTTCGGGTGCCGCCGGGTCACGGCTCTGTATCTTACCCGCCTCGCGGGGTGCTGAGTCCTCCCAGGTGTGGCTGCACGCTGTGCACTTTCCTGTGTGCTCCTATTTCTCTTTTAGGAATAGTTGTATTTGCTGTGTTTTCATAGATTTATATAGTTTTGGGAGGAGATTTCTGCCGCCCTGCTCACACTGCCATCTTCCCGGAAGTCCCTCTATTCTTAACAATAAAAAAAGTTAGAGAAAAATGTTAAAATTGTTGCAAATACATTTATTGAAAAATGTCTCTCTGTAAGTGCACCTATGAACTTAAAACCTGTATTGTTCAAGGTTCAACTGTGTGTATACCATTTCTTCCATGCTATGGCCTGTGGTT